>JBBPDI010000025.1:16928306-16944715 GCA_037974545.1 Cucumis variabilis | reverse complement strand
GATAGCCATTTTATGATTGAGATGATATATGACTGTTACAGATATGATTGATTATGTTACTCTTGAGTTATGTCAAACGTGATGTTATGTTAAGCATGCATAGGCTATAGTGTTCTGTTATGTCTGCCTGTTAGAGTCGTACTACCTGGGTGTCCCTTGGGGACAACACCTATGTATGCTTGTGTGGCTAGTTGTAGAAGTGGTTCGACGGAATCACTTACAACCCGACTCTCCTTTAGGGTGGTTCCTTTGGAATCACCAAGAGCCCAGATGTGTCCCAACGGGACCATTGGATAGTGTGCGTTTGGGAGCACAACAGAAGGTGGTACCATATTACAAGACTCTAACGCGAGGCTAACAAACACATAGTGAGACAAATAGAGGGCCTCTTACTGAGTATAAATTATACTCATTCTCTTAATGTTTTATTTTTCCAGGTAAAGGTAAAGTCAAGGGTAAGCTGGCGAATGATCAGAAATGACCGAGGCTTGCCATAGAGAACAATTTCAGTTTTTCCGCAGTTAAAATTCAGTAGTTATGTTTTTCAGAAGTTGTTTCAAACTCAGGTCTAATTATTTTTAAGTATTTCCATTTGTTTTTGGGCCCAAACTAGTATTTTGATTTGTCATATGACATTGGATTCCATTATTTTGTTTTTTCCTTTATAGACATTTTTTTTATTTTTCACAAATTACTGAAAGATGTCTACCTATGTTTTAGTCTTTATATTTTTTAAAAGTATGGTTTAAAGGGTAAGGTCACCAGCTAGTATACAGTTGGGGCGTTACAGCACTTGTTTGGTTTAGTTATTAATTTCAAATATACCATGTTTATATTAAATATAATTATAACAATTATAGATTTTTAATAAGTTACATAATAGTAAGATATATATTTTATGTAATTTCTCATATATACGTACATATATTTAATTAGTTCGCACATATATACTCATATTATATAATGAAAAATTGTAATAATGTTTTATATAAAACCTAGTATATTCAGAAAACTGAATTAATTTGATCCAATAATATACCATGTAATAAAATTCGTTGTTAATGACTGTAATATATTTGTTTCACATTTTACGTATATCAAGTTTTTCGTATGCTAATGAATATTGAATGTGTAATTTCAGATTGACGTCAACGAATAATAAGAAAAATATAATGTGTTAATTTAGAAACAAAACTTTAAATATAAGAATAATATTGTCCCATGAATATAATATATTCAACTGCAATTCAACGAAAAATATGAACAATATACATGGTTGATTTAGAAAACATAATTTTTATAAACTATTGTGTAACTCTTGAAACGATATATGTTCATGGACTAAAATATCTAATACATTCTAACTTTGTCTGAATCATTGAAAAAACCATTATAATATGTAACACAAAAAAAGGCAATTTTGTTTCTTAATTATCTTGAATAATTTATGATTAGTTTATTATGGGTGTTAGATTAATTGGAATTGGAGGTTAAGGAATTTATTTGGTGTAACATATTGGATTAATTAAGTATGTTGTGAGACTCAGGTCTGGAATAGAAGGGTTTTGTTTTCAACAAAAGAGGTGTTTTAGGAAAAAGTATATTTTTTTTAAGGTTAGTTTGGGTTGAAGGTAAGCGACGCAATGAAGAAGTATGCGTTCAAGTTGGTAATGCAAAGAGTTAGACGTTCTGATGTTTAACGAGAGAAGAAGGTAGACGAGAAGAGTTATGATTTCGAGGTAATGTCTAATTTGATTAGGCAGTTGATTACGTGTAAAGGATTAAGCTAAAACATGGTCTGGAAAGCTAAGAAAAATTACACGTGTAAAAGTCTAAGTATAAGTTGGCGAGCTATGAGAAGTTTAAGGATAACTAATTTGATTTAAGATTATTATAAATAAGATTGAAGGATCGAAGAAAGTGTTATTATTATGAGATTTAACAAGTGTCATGCTGTTAAGGAAGCATTAGGCGAGAAAAAGGGAGTTGGAGTTAGACATTCTGAAAGGAAGGAAACTAAGTGTTTTGTGAGTGATTTTTTTTGCTCAGTGCATATTGTAATGTTGTAGATATTGATGTCTATTTGAAAGAAAAGTTTCTAAACTAAAGTTTCTATGTGATGCTTGTATATATGTATCTAAATGAACCATTAGCTTTATTCCTATCAAAGAGCTAACTATTATGTGCACATAATGAGTAAAACATGTGGTTAAGTTAATGAAAGAAGTTGTTTGTTATCTTGCGTTGTGGATTTTATTATCGCTTAGTAGTTCTAAGAGTTCAAGTTAAAACTAAGCGTTAAGTAGGTTAAGATGAAATGAGCCTTAAGGGTTTAAGATTGAGATTTGTGGTGTTTCGTTTTGAAGTGTCAGGACTGCTCAGGTTGCGTTAGGTGTGGCAACGTGAGGTTCAGAATGCGTTGCAGGGCAGGATGTGACATATACATATTTGGGTATGTATATTTAATTAAAAAATTTGAAATTTGGTGGAGAATGTTATTAATTATGACATGAAAGCCTTAAGGATGAAATTATGTATCCTGAACTGTTCGAGGATAATTAGGATGAAACTTCCTTAAGGAGAGGGAAGAACATAATGCTTCAAAATTAACGTAATTTTTAATTTAATTACCTTAATTTTATTTAATTATGTTTGAGTTTTGATTGGGTGTTATTTTGAGTTATTTGAATTAGAACTATCTGATTTTGTTGAAGTTGGATTTAATTAAATATTTGTTTGGGTGAATATTTAATTAATTAGTGGATTTGAGGGTTGGTAGAATTATGGTTAATTATATATACATATTTATATATGTATATATATATAATTTTTATGAAAAAGGATAAAGATAATTTTAGGTTAATTTTCATAAATAAAAAAACACCAAAATATATTTATGGACCGTGTAACAAAATCAAAAAGCCCATGAAGTCAACTATTTTTTTAAGTATTTCATGTTTACCCTTCCTTTCCATCTTCTTTCTTTCACAGTTTTTCTTTTCCTTTCCATCGTCTTTTTCTCTTCTTCTTCTGCAATTTTTCTTTTTTTAAACTATTATTTGGTTCAAATTCGTGTACCACATATAGAATATTTATTATTATTTTTATTTTTTTAAACTATTATTTGGTTGTTCAAGATCGTGTGTCAAATATAAAAGATTGTGAAAAAAATTGTGGGGATATTGGATAGCCAAATCTAAATGATCATGTACAAAGAATCTTAAAAAAAAACATTTAGATTTGGGTAGCAAAATTTAAACGATCGTGTACAAAAAGGTCTTGAAAATAATCGTTTAGATTTGGCTAACCAAATTTTAAAAATCAAATCTAAATGATCGTGTACTAAAGAATAGTCAAATCTAAACGATTGTGTACCAAAAAATCTTGAAAAAAAATCGTTTAGATTTGGCTATCCAAATTTAAACGATAAAATCTAAATGATCATGTATCAAATCTAAACGATTGTGTACAATTTTTTTTTGAAAAAAAAGCGTTTAAATTTGGCTACCTAAATTTAAATGATCAAACGAACCCATTATGTAACGAACCCATTGACATGAAAATCACCTAATTCAGAGTTCAAACGAAGAAGAATGGGCAAATTAAACATAAGGGGGCATTTTGGTAAATATTGAAGATGATTCACACGTGTCAGCCCCTTAGTCGCACACGCCCAGCCTTGAAGTCACGAGTTCGAATCTCATCAGACGTACTTTTAATCCAGATTTTTTAAGGCAAAAACGACATCGTTTTGCCTTATCCGTGCGCACGTCCCTCAGATCACGGGTTCGAGTCTCCTGTCATACATAAATCAACCCATTTTATTTGAATCTTCACTCTGTGTCTCCCTATTTCAGCCTCTCTCCATGCGACACGTGGTGCAATCTCATGCGCACGCCCCTCAGCCACTAGAGTTCGAATCCCAACCGTCGTAATTTTATTTTTCCTTCAATTTTTAATGGTACATTTGTAATTATTTGCTAAATTTCTTCATTTTTTTGTGATTTTAAAGTAGGAATGGGCCTTGAGAGTGTAATTGTGGGTCCATTTACTATAATTCCTTAATTTTTCCTATAAATACTGATAATAACTCCTAATTTCATAAAGAATTCAATTCAACTCACTATTCCCTCCAAAATCACTCCCTAGTTCTCCCAAATTCCAAATTCTATATCCTCATTCTATAGTTTTTGGATCTTCAACAAATTTTCTAGAATTATTGAAGATGCAAAGCTAATTTCTTGAGGTAATTTGGGCTTAGGTGGTTCTAATCTTTGAGAATTTCATTACTTTGATTTTTCATTATAATTAGGGTTTCATTAATCTTTGATCTTGATGTAATTTTTGTTAGAATCATCAATCAATTGTATCAAGAATTAAATCTTTGACTCAACTTTACTAATTCTTGTAATTTTGATTCTTGATCTTTGATTTTTTGGTTCAATCTTTGTAAGCAATTTACCCTAAGTATATCAATTAGTGCAAGATTAATTGAATTACTTGTTTCTACATAAAAATTCTCTTGATTCTTGATTGTATCTCTCCCATTCTTGAAATTATTTGATGTCTTATGAATTTCAATTGTTATTGAGTCAATTCTTGGAAATTAAATGCATTCTCTTTTAATGCACAAATTAATTCCCATTTAATTCCTTGGTTGCAATATTATAAATGATCTTGTAATCTTCTTTAAAGAACAATTAAGGGTTTAGTTAAGATTGCTAGAATTAAACTAATCCCCCATGAAATTCATCTCTTTTCTTGAATTTTGATTCAAAATTTCTCCAGATTAAGCAATTTGATCTCGTAAGAAATCTTGAATAAAAAATCCCCTCTTAATTAAGCATGATTAAATTTCCTTTACTTTCTTTGATTCAATGATAAAATTAGATCCATGCCTAAGCCCATTTCTCACTTTCTTCTTGGAATTCAATCTTTAATATCTCTTTTTGTGAATTGTATTGCAACTAAATTTCCCTTCTCATTATCTTTTATAATTTTCCCAAAATTGTTTTCAATGCTTTTCTTTTCTTTTGTTACTAATCTCAATCTTTTCAATCATTACATTCAAGAAAATATCTATCCTACACTCTCTTGGGTTCGACATCCATGTTTACACCTATTTACGGTAAAAGTCAAGGGTAAACTATAAATAATTTTTTTGTCAATTCAGTTTAGGTAAGTATCCTTCGCAACCACTTTAATTTTCGAACATAAATGTGTTGATAACGACCTTGCCTATATATTTTGCATAGTTCTTTACTTTTTGCACATCAATTCTGACCCTGTCAACAGTATAACCAAATTTGAGGCAGATAATTAGTATTGCTCAGCTCACTGATCCTTATTTAGTTGATAAGCGCCACTTAGCAGAAGTAGGGCACGTTGAGGAGTTCACTATATCCGTTAATGATGGATTCATGTTTGAGAAACGATTATGTGTGCCAGCTGACAATGCAGTTAAGACCGAGCTATTGACTATCAAGTTTTGGAAAGAACTTCATGCTGCCATGGGCACGAGATTAAACTTCAGTGCAACTTTTCATCCTCAGACTAATGGTCAGATAGAGTGTTTGAACTAGATTCTGGAGGATATGTTGTGAGCTTGTATTTTAGAATTCTTAGGGAGTTAGGACTCCTATTTACATTTGATGGAGTTCGCTTTTAACAACAGTTATCAGGCTACCATTGGCATGGCATCGTTTGAAGCTTTGTATGGTAAGTGTTGTAGATCTCCCGTTTGTTGGGGTGGGTTGGTGAACAAAGGATGTTCGACCCTAAGCTAGTGCAGACCAACAATGAGGCCATACAGAAGATTAGAGCCCACATGTTGACAGCACAGAGTAGACGGAAGACCTATGCCAATGAACGACGTAAGGATCTTGAGTTTGAAATAGAAGAAATGGTCTTTCTGAAGATAGCACCTAGAAAGGGTCTTTTCAGGTTTGAGAAAAAGGGTAAACTGAGTCCACGTTTTGTAAGGCCATTTAAGATTCTTGAGAGTATTGGCCCCATAGCGTATCGTTTGACATTACCTCTGTCATTATCTACAGTCATGATGTGTTTCATGTCTCCATGCTAAGGAAGTAGGTAGCAGATACTTCACATATAGTTGATTATAAGCCATTGCAAATTAATGAGAATTTGAACTATGAGGAGCAACTAGTTGAGATTTTGGCAAAGGAAGTCAAACTACTCTGTAATAGAGGAATTGCATTGGTTATGATTTTATGGCGAAACCACGACACACATAGATTTTAGCGAAAACATTGAGGAAGCAACTTGGAAGAGAGAGGATGACATGAGAGCTCATTATCTCGAGCTATTCGAGGATATGAACTTTTGAGGACGAAAGTTTTTTAAAGGAGGGAAGATTGTAACACCCCAAAATTATTAAGGTAATTTTAATTTTTATGTTGAATTCTGGGTGTTATTTGAGAATTTGTTTGAATTGGTGGAAGTTAAGTATTTTTTTTAAGGATATTTAATTAATTTTGAGATTTGAAAATCTTGGTTTTATTATATTGGTTTTATTAAAGATTGTGTGACTTTAGTAAGATTAAGGTTATTGGTGAATTATAATTGTGTTTTAAGTAGATAATGAAAGATCTACAATAATTATATTTATTGGAAAAAAAAATGTAAGTGTTGTTGGGTAAGATAAAATGAAATTGGATTTGATGGTTGATTAATGAAGAAATAGAGAAGGAATTAACTGGAATAGGAAGAGAAAAAGGAGAAGTGAGTATTGAGATGGGTTATTTATTTAAAAGGGAAAAGTTTTTATTGGGAAGGAAAAAGGGAAATATAATAATAGTATTTATTATTTTTAATAATAATATTATTATTATACTAAGACCCCTCTTGAACTTTGTACATCATCTTCTTCCCCATCTCCTCCCTTCAACCCTAGCCGTTGCCATAGTCTCTACCATCCCCATCTCCGTCAACCTTGCTTCACCGACAGTCGCACGTTGCCGCTCAGGTATAGATTCGTCTCACGCCTAGCTGAAATGTTCGTCGCGCGTGCACCCAAGGTTGCTCGAGCCAGAGCTTTTCCCATTGCGCCTTTATTTTTTCATCTATCGCGCTCCATCGTAAGTTGCCACCGACAACTTGCCCTTCCCTACACACTTCACAAGCCACACGCCTCTCTATTCTGCCTTAGACCGAGCCACATTCCTCTTCACGGAGTCACGTGAGCTGCAATCTTCTCTTACACGAGCCATCTCTGTTTTTCCGTGCCATACATGTGTTTCCTCCTTCACAAGCTGTGCGCTTGAGCCGACTGCCCTTACCGAGTCGTCTCCTGTTTTAAGTCACTTTTGGTAAGTTTTGCTTAGTTTTTTATTGGGTTTAGTACCTCCATTAATTACCTATTTTGTCCCAAGTGAGTTAAGTTATGGATTTAAGTTGGATGTTTTGCTTGAAGGTTTAGTTGATTTTATTTGAGGATTTGAGTCGTGAAATTCTCACAACCAAGGTTGAATTAGTTTCAACCTCATTCGTTTGTAAGTTTGGATAAGTTGGGATGCTTAACTAAGCAGAAGAGTGGTAGTTTACAAAATTATTACTTTTAATTTGTTCATGGTTAGGACTGAGTATTTTGGGAGGAATTGACTATCAACCAGGAAATTATTAATTTACCTAATCTCTAGGTAAGAGATTCCCATATTATGCAGTAAAGTAGCTATTATGCGTAATATGATTGTTGGAGGTGACCATACGTATGACAGAGACATGTATGATGAGATATTATGACTAAGATAGATTATGATTGAGGCATGCTATGGTTGACTTATGTTTGATTGAACTATAATATGTATGTTATAATATGTATGTATAGTGTATGGCATTTTGTTAGGTTTACCTGTTAGCGTCGTACCATATGGGTGTCCCTTGGGATCACCACCTATGTATGCCTGTGTGGCTAGTTTTGATGTGTGATTCGACGAGATCACTTACAAACCGATTCTCATTTAGGGTGATTCCTCCAGGTTCATGGAGAGTCCAGATGTATCCCCATGGGACCACTGGATAGCATGCATTCAGAAGCACAGTAGTATATGATACTTTATTATAGGAATCTAACGGAAGCTAGGTTAATAGACACATAGCGAAACTAATAGTGAGTTTCTTATGGAGTATAAATTTATAGTCATTCTTTTAAATGTTTAATTTTACAGGCAAAGGTAGAGGTAAAGACAAGCTGGCGAATGACAATAAGAAATCATGGTTCGCCATAGGGGATAGTTCAATTTTCTTACGCATTTAGATTCTAGTAATTATATTTTTAGAAAATTCATTTCAGAACTCATGTTTTTTTTTTCAGTATTTCTTTTATTTAATTATTTATCCTTTATTTATATACTATTTATTTATTTTTAACTCAATATTTAAAACATTTTCTTAAATTTTAGCATTTTCTTTTATTTTAAAATAAAAAGTCTATATTTATTTAAGTGGTAATGACTTCAACTTAGTAGGAAAATTGGGTCGTTACAGGGAGAGCTTGTCTCATAAGACAAACTAGGAGTTAGTAGTTGTGCCTTTATATAATGCAATTGCAATTTGTGATGAAGCAAGGTCATCGCGTGTAAGATGTTCACCTTATCTTTATGTGAGATTAATTCTATGCGATAAGTCATGGGTCATGATCATAGCATGCGAAGTGTTCAGTATCTATCTCTTCATAATGTAATATCTAAGTTCTCGTTGAGTACAAGTTTTTCTACTGTTCACCCACGTGCAAGCGAACAACAGGTTTACCTCGATGATCCAAGGTTGAACATAAGGAATTGGTTCAAGACATTAGCTCTACGGTCTACTTATTGTTTAGGCATTATGACAACGAAGTTAATAGAATAATAAAATAATTGAAGTAACTTACGTACACCTAGAGACTCATGCACAAGATAATAAATTACGGTAAGATGGAATATTGAGCGAACTAACTTGCGTAAGGAAGGAAGTGAAGGAAGGTCTTATGCTATCAGGCGATTAAAATATATTACCTCCTTGATGCGATATAACTCACCAAACTATCTTATGATTAAGGCGTGCTTCTCTCGGAGTCATGAAACACCACACTTTGTTGCCTTTTGGAATCCAAATGATTAAGGCTGAGTAAATGGTTTATTTCTAGCAATACTTATTTATTCTACTTAGAGTGATTTTCGTTTAAGGACAGCAACCTCTCAGTGTCTTAGTCAATACTTGTTCGTCTTTCGAGATACAAATGAAGGAAGTCCTCCAACAAGGTTAAGAAAACAGCTCCTTACGTGTGTTAGTCATGTCTATGCTACTCACCCTCTTAGGTAATTAGCGACATACACTTGCTAAGTGTAGAATGTAGCTCAGCTAAAACAGTAAGCGGGATAAATAAATATTACTTATTAAGGGCAAATCATAAACGTAAACTATAAATAACACAAAGATAGATGCACAGTAGAAGCATGGATGGATTGAAAAGTGAATAAAGATACATTGTATTAAAGAATTAAGGCCTTCGGTCAATGTACAATATAACTAAATACAATGTAAATAAATAGTAAAATGAAAAGAGGAAGAAAATTAATGAAATACAAGTTAGGGGGAATGGGACATGGGCTCTTCTCCTCCTAAACTCTGAGCTTTTGTGTTACAATTTGGTCGGAGAAGAAGAATGGGTGTGTACAAACGGTGGTGAGGTTAATCCTTGCCACCAACTCTCTAGCCTGCTGGCCCATGCAAGCCCACTTTTTGGTCTATTCGAGCCTCTACCTTTTGGTGGGGATGAAGTGCTTTTATAGACAGTTTTAGGTGAAAATTTTCTATTCTTCTGAGATTGTCAACGTTGACTTCGATCCTATGAGGTCACATCACTCCAACTACCATTCTTGTCCTTTAGTGAGCCTTCTTCGCATGATGACGTGGTTTCTCTCCTGGAGATATTAATTGGCCGATGAGTTCCCATCGTGTAGCTCTTGTGTAAGATGTCTCTTGCGATTCACTAGTTTATTTCTTTCTTTATTATATTGCCTTTAGACATGTCAATCACGTAAAATAGGCATGATACTTGTAAGATGTATTTCTAAATACTTATGCATTTACAACGTAAGTTACCCGTTCTGATCATTTTCTCATGCGTTTTGACCTCATTATTCTAATAAAAGATATTATAATAATGGGTATTGATACATGTTATTATCCATCCACTCAGACAGGCCATCCTCGTCGTCTATCACTCTTTGTCTTTTATTGAAGTCGAAGCCAAACCGAAGAGTTTTGATTTCATCTATGTCATCTCTCTGTTTCACGTCATCGCGTTCGTTGTCGTTGCTCCACTTTTGTCCATCGTCTTTCTACCTTCTGTTTTATGCTAGCTGAGCCACCACGTTCAGTTTATCTCATGTCGCTCAGTTCTTCGATCCAAGCCATTCCTCTCTATCTCCATTTACGTGCATCGATTCTAGCTTTTATGAGTTGTCGCTTCTGCCTTGTCACAACCGTCAGGGTTTTGGTAGTACGTGTGTAATTATGGGTTTAATGGTTCTGCATTGTAGCTTCATTGAGTTGTAACATTGGATTAATTGGTTGAATTATTATTCAATCCTTGAAGGTGTTAGAAGTAGCGCTTGAGCTCTTGGAATTAAAAAACAATTAGTTGGAGTTCGATTCTCCATCTACTTAGGTAAGTTATGGAACTCACATTTGTTTGAATTGAATGAAAGAGGGAATTTGTTTGTGAAAGTGTTTGATTTTCTCATCATTATGTTTAGGTTTGGTTTGTTGAACTTTAATTTAATCAAGGAGCATAAGTAAAGTTTCCTTAGATAAAGTCAAGGTAAGGGATTTCTACTACCAAATTTTATATGTACTGAAGTTAGAATATATTAATTGAAAGGTTTGACTGTTATATGTAAATTATAATGTATAGATGGTTTACAGAGTTGTTGACTGAATTGAGAAGGTTTGACTGTTATGCACTAGAATGTATTGATGGTTTAATTTACATTGTTGACTGAACTGAGAAGGTTTGACTGTTATGTATAAGTTTGGGGTTGTATTGATGACTTGTTACGCTAATGATTGACTTGGTACTAGTATGGTTAATTTGACTGATTAGGTGTTGAACTGAAATGTTATGGATAGGTTGGAATGTATGTTTGAGTTGATTGTATTGAACTATTTAGATTGGATGAGATTATTTGAACTGAGGGGAAAATGTTAAGTTTATCTATGGTGTAGTGTATCTTACAGACACGGTGTCCTATGGGACCACCAATGATATATGCATCCTTTGGGATCACTAGACTGATATGTGCATCCTTCAAGATCACTAGACTGATATGTGCATTCTTCAAGGTCACTAGACTGATATGTACATCCTTCGGGGTCAGAAAACTGATATGTGCATCCTTCGAAATCACTAGATTGATTATGTGCATCCTACAGGATCACAAGACTGTTATGATGGAGGGTACCTCCCAATAAGAAGTTAACCATTTTTACCTCTAATGGAACTAGTAGTAGATCACTTACCGGGTATATTTTATACTCATCCTTTTCATGTTTAACTTTTTTAGAAGAAGGTAATATAAGAGGTAAGTCGGTGAGGGGCAAGAAGGACTCGTGATCATCATATGACCTCGCTTAGTCTAAAAAGTTGGGTCACTACAATCGGTTAAGTTAAAAACTGAAAATTAATAATATTACCGAACCTACATTTGTGTCTTTACTTGCCATTTGTGTCTTCCGTTTGCCATTTGCTTTTCTTTCCTCTGTCTTTCGTTCGCCGACCATTCTTCGTTCACCATTTTGTTAGGTATTTTTTTCGATCTTTGGATCAGGTGGAGGAACTTAGAGATCAAGCGCTTCTAATCGTCCCATATATTCTATCTCATGTTGTTCGATCTGAGAAGGTAGCATCGAGGTCTAGTGAGAGCAACGTATGTTATAATTGCAGTCAGCCATGTCATTATCGTAGAGACTGTCCCCATTTGATATCGTAAGGTAACACTATTCAGAAAACTACTTCTCAGATAGTAAGTCAGCAGCCAAAACCTTCAAGAACAAGTAGTGAAGCCTCTAGTGGGGAAAAATAGAAAGGATCAGTGGGTTAATCTCGTTAGGAAGGGAAGGTATTTGCAATGACACAACAGGAGACAGCAGATGCACCAGACATTGTGATTGGTACCTTAATTGTATATAATAAGTTCGCACATGTCTTAATGGATCCTAGTGTAACACATTCTTTTGTTTCTATTATGTTTACTGTTGGGTCGATAAGGTGTTAGAAAGTCTAACTTAGGAACTGTTGATAAGTACACCTGTAGGCTGTAGTTTCATACCAAATAATGTGTACCGAGATTGCATTAGGCATATTGATGGTTAAACATTAGTAGTGGATTTGATTTCCTTAAATATTTAGGAGTTTGAGGTTATCTTGGGAATGGATTTTCTGTCTAATCACTATGCGTCCCTAGATTATCACCACAAATAAATTGTTTTAAACACTCCAGGAAGAACGAGATTATTTTCCTCAGTGATAGAAAAATACTTTCCACCTATGTGATCTCTGCCTTAAAAGCTAGAAAATTGTTAAAGGAAGGTTGTACGGCCTGCCTAGGCATATGATTGATACACAGGTTAGTAAGCTGAAGCTTAAAGATATGGCAGTGATAAGAGAATTCTCAAATGTTTTTCTTGAAGAATTATCTGGGCTACCATTCGATAAAGAGACTGAATTCTCAATTAATTTGGTGCCTAGAATGACACCCATTTCACAAGCTCCCTATAGAATGGCACTGACGGAATTAAAAAGTTGAAATCACAGTTGCAGGAATTAGTGGATAAGGGTATTATTCGACTAAGTGCATCTTTGTGGGGTGCACTGATGTTGTTTTTTTAAAAATAAGGAAAAGCATGATGAACATCTCAAAGTAGTAGTACAGACATTACGAGATAGGAAGTTGTAAGCTAAGTTTAGCAAATGTGAGTTTTGGTCTAGACAAGTGATATTAGTTTTGGTCACGTTATTACACCTAAAGGAGCATTGGTGGATCCTTAAAATTTGAAGCAATACTTTGGCCACAGCAGTTACTGAGGTACGTTGTTTTCTTAGTCTGGATATTATTGAAGTTAGCTCTTTGATTAACCAATTTGATCAAGAACTCGAAGTTGTGTAGACTAAAGTGTGTGAACAAAGTCTTTAGAGACTGGAAAGACGACTTGTTGCAACACCTAGTTTAACAATTTGGATGTCTAGTTCATATTTCAAATTTGCAATGATGCTTCACATCAAGGTTTAGGTTGTGTTCTCATGTAGAAAAGTAAGATGCTAGCTTATGCTACCAAACAATTGAAGAAGAATGAGTATAATTATCCTACTCATTATTTGGCTTTATTTGTAGTAGCGTTGACGTTAAAGGATGGTAACATTATTTATATGTAGAAAAGTGTCGTATCTTGACAGATCACAAGAGTTTAAAGTCCCTTTGGATCAAAAGAATTCACATATAAGTCAATGAAGATGGTTAAATATATCAAAGATTATGAACTGCACATTTAATTACCATCAAGGAAAACAAATGTAGTAACTGATGTCTTAAGTAAAAAGGTAGTTCATTGCAAGCTTCTTTGAATGCCATCGACTCTTTATGTTTTGTAATTAAATAATTGTAATGCATCGTTGATAGTGACTCTCTAAACGATTGCATGCATAGTTCGAGCAAGACCAACTTTTATTAACAAGAGTATAGAGGCTCAACAAAATAATGAAGGTTTAAAGTAAATAAGAGACATAGTGAAACATGAGTTTCAAATAGACTATCATTTAAGAGGTCATTGAACAATGATAAGACGTAATCAATTGTGTGTTCCTCATAAATTAAATGTTATTAGAGACAAACTAAAAATAACCTAATATCGGCAAAGGGGTTATGTAGTTAACGTTGAAGTTGGTGTAAAGTTTTCCCTTAAGCTTTCTCTATGGAAAGTTGTGCTTGGTAGAAAAGGATCTTGGATCTTGTGAGATATTGGAATGTATTGGACCATCCATATATCGTTTGGCTTTGCTAATGGAACTTTCTAGGATTCACGATGTGTTTCATGTGTCGATGTTGTCTAAGTACGTTCCCTATCCCTCTCATATTCTTGAGACACAACCGATCCAATTGAAAGAGAGAACTTGTCTTATGAAGAGGAATCAATACAAATTCTTGACAAGAAAGAGCAAGTGCTAAAGAACAAGGTCACATCGTTAGTTAAAGTTCTTTAGAGGAATCATACTACTGAAGAAGTAACGTGGGAAGTGAACAGGAAAAGAAAACTTGATACCCACAACTTTTCATTTGATCACTTCAATTGAATTTTGAGGACGAAATTCTTAAAAAAGGATGTAGTAACTTGTAAGCTCTCATTCCCTTCCCCTTTCATTCCTATTTATCTTTCCTAAGTTGTAAAAAACAAGTTTAAATCCAATTGCCAGTTCTTCAAGGTTGAATTGTTTTAATAAGAAAATTCGAACAAATTTAGTTTGGAATAAGACTTGGGAATTTAAGTGTTAAAAAGAAGAAAGCTAAGGGCAAAAAATTAGTTTATTTTGAAGTGAGGGGCAATATGGTGATTTTTTCTCCCCAATATTATTTCCTTTCTTCTTCATTCTTTTTTATGAGAAAAAAATAAAGAGAAAAAAAAAGAGAAAAAGGAAAACATCTTCTTCTTCAAGGAACTCATGCCCCCTCTCTCTGGAAATTTCTCACCTCACACCATTCTTCAGCACTACCACCTGTCGACCGTTATGGGTTGCTTGACTCACCGAACAACGACTAGCAAGTCCCACCATTCGTCGTCCTTGCAAATATGAAGGTGGAAGTTTCCATTTTGTCGTTGCTCAGCTTGCATTGCACCTGTTGTTTGCGTGCAACTTTTTGCACTAGCCACGAGCCACTTCTCCGACACCTGCCCCTTCAACCATCATGTGCAGTAACTCACTGAAAATCAACTTAGTGGCTATTCATATCCATTCTCCATTCAGATCTGCCGCTGAACATAAGATCAGTTCGGGGTTGTTTTAAGGTGATTTTTATTTTCCTATGAAGTTTCGATTTGATTTTCACAATATCCATTACATTTTGATGTTTGATTTAAATTTTGGAGAAGTTTGAGCCGCTGTCCAGCCATTCAGAAGCTTGAAATTAGGCGTTTTGGCACAACTTGAATAAGATTCTTAGCTTTATGGAGCGAGTATTGAGTAACCATCTAATTTTAGTGATAATATTGTAACCCACCGTGTTGGATGCTAGATTTTGAAGTTTGAAGGTAGTTATGGTACTGTCCATTGAAGTTTAGATTACTTTGTTAAGTTCTTGAAAAGTTTGGAGTAATTTCGTTGAGTTTTTCTAGAGTTCTTGAATGCCCATTAAGTTTAAGCGTTAAAATTGAATTACTCATGATACTTGGGTACTAGATTTGAATGTTAAGGATTGAAAATGAACTTTCCTTTAATTTTGAAGTTTTCTTGTGTGTTACTTCTATAAGTTTCGAAACATAAAATGGTTTTAGGTATTAATTTTGAATTTAGAAAGCCGTTAATGTGCGGTCAATGAGATTTTGACAAGGTATCAATAAAGTTTTAAGTAAATTTAATGAGATGTCTCATAGTCCTATTATTTTAGCATGAACTTGATATTACTCATATTGTTAGAATAAAAGATTGGAGACTTTAGAGAACTATGAAACATTGTTCACCGTACTTAAGATTGTTTAGGACATGTGTGGGTAATCTCTTAAGTTATTGACTCATTAGTTTGACATTAAGTTTGTTATATGATCTAAATCTCTTACATTATTGATATTGCGACTAAGAACATATTAATATAAAAGACCCATTGAATTTACACTAAGTTTGGATGCTCATCTTGTTAAGAGTTTAATGTGAAAAGATTCAAAGGTGTTTATTTTTATTATAAAGATTAAATTTATCTTTGATTTTAAATCTTTATTACTATCGTGTTAAAAACATTTGCCTTTAACTTTTTTAAATCTTCATTTTTATTGTTTTTTATAATTCTTTTTTTGATTTACTTTTTTAATCTTTCATTCTATATTTGAGTTATATTATTAAACTTTTATATTTAAATTTTCTTTTAAAACTTTACATAACACATTATTTACAATAATATACTTTCATTAGGATCTATTAATGCAGTTATAGATATTAATAGAATTTTATTAATGTTTATTATTTATAAAATCTAAAACTTTACTACATTTACAATAATTTTTCTTTCTAGAGAATTATATTTTGAAAATTAATCCCATTAAATGACATTATACGTACAACTAAACAAAATTGCACGAACTACCCAATTTATAAACTTGGAGGATTGTATCAACTAAAACTTCAAATTAATAATTTGTATCAA
>JBBPDI010000025.1:16832561-16846108 GCA_037974545.1 Cucumis variabilis | reverse complement strand
TCTAATGGCTCAACCAATTTTGGCCAAGATGGCTCGACTGTACGCTCCAATTCCTCCAAATCACCCTCCTGAAAGTCGAACCGACCGAAGGATATGGAAAAGGAAAGAAAAGTTCAGAAGATTAAAGACCAAAAAGTAAGCAAATAAATCCTAGAAAGAAAACAAAATTGATGAAATAATAAAACAATAAAAGAGGGTAGGAGGGGAAGTAAGAAGAGGGAAAGGAAAGGGCATACAAGCTTCGTCAGAAGCGCAAGAATGCCAGGGCGGACGTGGTTAGCTTCCACAGCATCGAAAGGCGGAAAATAAAAATCTTGGAGCAGAGGATTCGATTGGGGAGTTTGATCGATGCCGCCAAAAGCAGCCATTGACGGAGCAGAATGCGAAGAACAGGAAGAAAAATAGTGGATGGAAGAAGAGGTAACAGATTTGCGACGGTTGTGAAGGCAGAAAGAGAAGGAAGATGACCAGAGGGGGCAAGTAAGTGATTTTGGTAATCGATGAGGAGAAGAGATGGAAATGGAGAGCGAGTGTGTTCTTCTAACAAGAAGTGGATGGATGGAGGCGGTGAGTGTAATTCGGGACGCCATTAACATGTTGCTATAAGAAGAGCTCGCAATACCACGCTCTTTTTCTCCATTTCTTCCCCTTTTTTTAAGTCATTTTCATTTTCCCCTCTCCTTTTGTTTGGTCTAAACTTTTGGGTTTAGCAAATATCGCATAAATAAGATTTTTACGCACATATACTTCTTTTAATATTATTGTCTTACCTTTTTTCTTAACAAATATGGAATTGGTCTCTTTTTATCCAAGGAGAGATAAAAAAAAAATCTTCTTTTTATATTTAAAGATGATATTTGTCATTCACAGTATTCATCGAAGATGTTTTCCAAGCTACAATTCGTGAAGAATCTTTGCAAATATAAGTTATTACCTTTTTAGACATTATAGGAAGATTGTTTGATATCTTCATAGACAACTCAAGATGTATCTGGGATAAGAGATTTTAAAAATACTTAGTAATTTGATATAGGACCAATTACTTCTACCGGGGGAGTCTGGCCATCTTCATTAGATTCAAATACAATTCAAGAGGAGCCTGATTATTTTTAGTTTCTGTTTATAACTAAAAAGAGTACTACATCAGAGGGAGTGTCTTCTAGATTGTTAAAGTGTTATAGTCATTTTAATCTTAATAAAATCTACTTATCTAAGCTATAAAAGCTCTCTAGACATAAGTGGGTTCACCGAACTGGGTTAACAAAACTTTATGTGTTCTCTGCATTATTTATCTTTTTTCTTATTTAGCTATTCCTCTAGTTGTTAACTAAAGTAACAGCTACAGAAATATTATTTCACTTTTTCAATTGGTATCAGAGTGGATTTTGTACACATGGATATGATTAAAGAAGGGGGTTCTACTACTTGTCCATCAGTTCTTGGTGGAACACATTATGCTTATTGGAAGGCTTGAATGACAGCTTTTCTTAAATCATTTGACAGTAAAACCTAGAAAGTTGTTATCTTCGATTGGGAACCACCTACAATCACCATAGAAGGCAAATCTACACCTAAACCAGAATCATATTAGAATGATGCTCAAAATCAAGCTTCTCTTGGCAAGTCTCATATTCACAATTTTATTATAATGGACTTGATCAAAATGTATTTAAATTAATAAATACCTATTCTTCAGCAAAAGAAGTCTGGAAAATTCTTGAATTTGCATGTGAAGTTACATCAAAAGTGAAAGCATCACGTTTACAATTGTTAAGTTCAAAGTTTGAATCCTTAAGGATGATGATAGATGAAAGGATTTATGAATCCAAACTGGTAAGAAAGTCTTAAGATCTTTACCCAGAAGATTTGATATAAAAGTAATTACAATAGAAGAAGCTCATGATATTGAATCCTTAAAGTTAGATAAATTTTTTGGCTCTTTGCCTACCTTTGAAATTTCAATAACAAACAAAGAAGATAAAAAAAGGTAAATATATTTCTTTTCAATCTATTCATGATAAAGAACCTCTTGATAAAGATAAGTCCTCTACTGATAATATTAATGATTCCATAGCCATGCTTACAGAGCAATTTTTCAAAATTGTTAAAAAAAATCAAATAATCATGGCTCCAACAACAGAGATCGGACCAACTTTATGAGAAAGGATTTTGATAAACCTATTGTAAAATTAGACATGGCCTTCGAATCTAGACAATGTGAAGGCTATGATCATTGTCAAGCTAAGTGTCCAAATTATTTAAAAAGATAGAAAAGAAGTTTTAGTGCAACCTTATCAGATGATAAATTTGAAAAATTACAGCAGTGAAGGTGAAAATAATCAAGCCTTTATCAGTTATCTCACTAAAAATCACTCGAAATCAAATATTGAAGATTCATCTATTATCAATCAAGGAAATACTTTGTCTTATGATCAGCTACACCAACAATGGCAGGAAGACTTGTCAATGCTTATGATTCAGAAAGAAAGAATTCAAGAATTAATTGAAGATAATCATCGATTGTTATCTATTATTTCTTCCTTGAAACAAGAACTACAAACACAAATACGGAATATGATAGCATTTCCAAATCTGTCAAAATGTTAAATTATAATACTGATAATCTTAATCAAATTCTTAAAACAAGTAAGAACAACCCAAATAGAGAAGGAATTGAGTATAATTGTCAAAAGGAAGACAATAAAAAGAATAGAAAGATTGTTTTGTTCCAACTAAGGACTCAGCTAAAATTACCAAAAAAAAAAAACTATTCTCGCTCAAACCAAGTACTTAGAAGCCAATCAAATCAGAAACAAGAAGTCCAAGAATTGGGTTTGTCATTACTGTGGAAAGCATAGACAGATAATACCATTTTGCTATAAACTTTTTAAAGAGAATGCCTCTCATTCCACTCAAACTCAGAAATATCCTAAAAAACCAACCCTTTTATATACAAACCCAACTAACCAAAAATGGAATGTAATGGAAAAAAAGACACGTGCAGTGGAAAAATGGATCAATTCTACTATAATTGCATCTAAACTATTTAGAAATTAACATCATGAATACCCCTAATTAAACTAAATTATGGTTAAAGAAACTACGTACCTTTGTAGCTTCTTGTTCCTCGAAATCTCCTTACGAACTCAAACTGAGGACCACCACTAGAGTTTACCCACTATTCTACGAACTTAGAATTGGGTTGTGGGAACCATTAAGTGAAGGAAATGAGAGAGAATCATGGGGAAAAAAGAGGTGGAGTTTGACTTGATTTTAAGTATTGGGCTATGTACAAGTGTTTTATTTGTGGATATGTCGGGTTAAAGCTCTAATTGAGCGACTACATGACGACTTGATAGGAATATGCGGTAAAAGGTGCACTCATATATATGTGTTGCAAAACTTCTAATGTTATTTGTGTAGTGCAAGTTTTCCTATCGCTTGTCCAAGTGTAAGCAAAACGATAGGTTTCCTGGATGAGTCAAGGTCGAACACAGGGAATTGATACTCCTAATGAACTTAGCAAGTGGCTAACTCATGTTTTGTATTCTATATAGTAAGAGAATATGCATAATTAAGTAATCCTAAGCATGTACGTTGTAATGCTTTTGGCGGTGCAAGGTGAACATGATAATATGGTGCACTGGGGAATGAACTCAAGTAAATGCTTGGAATGAAGTAAAGTTTGGTTAACTCATTGAAATGAGTAGTGCTTTAATACGTCCAGGCATTGCAAACACATGTATTGACTTCAAAATTAAGACGAGTAACCTCTCAGTGCCTTCACCATACTTGTTCACTATTTGGGATCCAAATACTTGAAGTTAAGCTATGATTTACATCTAATCAACTTGTCTACAGTATAAGTGAATCCTCCTTAGTTAAGACTATCAACCTCTCGACACTTTTGCCACAAATGTATGATCTCTGTAACGAATGCAAAGGATGAGTTCAACAATGAGATTGTATTGCTACCCTCTCCTTGTTGCTTGTTTAGTTAATACGTATTTTCACTTGCTAGGTGAAAGCTAGCAATATCATTGCTTTTTCTTTCAAATGCACAATGATATGCTACCCGTGTTTAACTAGGCAACACTTATACAACATACACCTCGATTCTCTAGTATTAAAAACACAAACTATGACTTCATGGCTAACCAAACATTATAGTCATGTATATTAGAGGAGAAATGAGGGAATGGAAGCAAAAATGTATCACTACTATAAATAGCATTTTAGGCCTCTCGAACATAAAGTACATTTTATGCAACAATATAATATATAACCAGAAAGTGGGATATAAAGAAATGCCTTAAGCCTTAGAGTGTGATATCTTATACTCTTGGTCTCTGATCTTTGCCTATTCTTGAGGGGAAAATGGAGGATGAAGGGCTTTCTCTCTCTTTTCTTGTTCCAAGTTCTTTAAAAAGAAAGAAAGAATGGACGATATGCACTTGCCCTTTTGCCAAAAATTGCACACTTGTTCTGAAGTAGAGACCTCTATTTATATGTGAGGACTGATGTGACAAGACAACCCATGCTTCATTAATGTTTGCTTGTAAGGATGTACTAGCGCTACACCACAATAATTTGTTTGTTATGGCATCAAATCGCCTAGCTCGATTGTTTGTTGTCGTAGTGGTTGTACGTGTCTTCTCGCATGACATTCTTATCAGTGAAGCTCTACTTTTTGCTTATTTCCTGTGATAAAATATTAAAAATACGATAAAACCCGATGAGATTCTTTTGTAAGACGCGATATACAAATTAATTAAATTATATACTTTTCCCTTGTTTTCTTATGTTATTATGCGATGAGACTTCATTATTTTACACAAAAGACTACAATAATTTGTATTTCTATACAAGTTAGCACACTCCTAAATTTAAAATAATGTTTGTCCTCAAGTATCATTTCAAGATTCTAAGCATGGTTTCTTTTGCACACTTTGCTAAGGTCATTAGAATGCTTTTCTAATTTCTCTCACTTTCTAGCATTTCATTCTTTCCTTACCTACTTTAGACTTGAAAATATTTCTAGATTCTAAACGCAGTAACCTTAAGTCTCAAAATTTCCTTACTCATTTTTAGAAAATCTTATTTTCACCTTTTATAAAATGGTTGTTTTTTTCGAAAACTAGGTTCTTTTCTTTTTCTCTCATCAAGCTTTATTACTAAATATTTATTGTGTTAGTCATTGAGTGAGAAATCATAATTAGCACTCTATGAGTCCGTTTCTCTCCTCAACTATAACTTTTATCCTCACTTATTCTCTTACTCTAAGGTTTAGGTGAAGCTTTGCTTCTTATTTTTTATGAGAGTCGGCAACATAAGAGTTCTTATTTTAGATGAATTTAGACTAACTTAGGTTTTTTTTTCGAAGCAAGGAAGGAAAACAAAAAGTTCTTTGATTTTTCAGACACTTTAACTTGGACCTCGAACACCCCCAAATTTAGAACGCAAAAAGGTCCTTATTGTGAAAAAGTGAATGATAATATGAACTTAGAAAATTTCACAAAAGAGGTTTGAGGTAAAGCTTGCTCGCCTAAAGATTACCATCAATATTTACTAAGTATATTATCGCTATGTAAAGTGTCATTGCTAAATGTAAGTTAATTTAAAGTTAGTAAAATTTTCATCATGAAAGCATTACGCATAAGATAAAAAAACAATCAAAATGAAAAAAAATTACAAAAATACGAGATAGCACCCCTAAATTTAACCGTTCTTGCAGGATTCAGTTGCATAAGGAGCTAGATGAATGGGCGGGAAAGGCGCTACCAAGTCAAGTGGGATGATAGGTTGTGGGACACGTTGCACGAAGATTACGTGGGTGTATTCCATTTGGGCTTAAAATTGCTGATCATGCCTTTCTACCTTTTGCCGAGACTGTTCAGAGTGCATGACTACCAAATTAGTGAGATTGGAAACTATTGAAGCTAAGTGGGTAACTGTGGAGGAGAGTTGAGAAATCATGGCGTTTAGTTGAGAGATTTGTTCTTGCATCGCTACGCTTTTTGTGAAGAGCCCGAGGACCTTAAAAAGCAAGTCATGATTATCTTCTACGATGAAGTACTGCCACTTGAATACGTTTTAAAATTCTCGTGTCTGGGTTCCACGATCATGGCTTTGATGTAACCACGAAGATCACTGTCAGTTTCGACAGTGACTTCGGCTTCAGCAAGGGTATTCTACGCCAAACTCGTATCACCAATGTCATCAAGGACATGTTTTTTTCCCTTGACATGTAGGTCATAAACAATGAGGCAATTCACTAAATTACGCGGGCTATCAACCTCAGTTGCATTTGTCATCACCTCATCCCCTTCATACAATTCAATTATTGAGATGTTGAGGTCGAGTCGCACACTGTCAAAGTCAATGTGTCGTTAGGGCTGTGGATGGTTAGGCGACACATAATTTTATAGCGACGAGGAGTAGTAAGGTTGAAATTATGGGCTTTGAGGGTTGTTTTGGATGGAACAGGATGAGAAAGGAGAATGTGATGAGGAAAGACTGACGAAAGGGTGAGGAAATGTGATTTTAGCGATCACAGTTAGACGAGGGCTTCGCTAACTAGATGAAATAAGGGATTGAGGTGCTACGGTTGGCAGTGGAGGCGGGGTGATTGTGATGTTTTGGGTGGGAGAAGAAGGAGTGATGATGATGTTGTCACAGAGAGGAGGTAGTTCTCCACTTGGAGAAAGGTAAAAGCTCTGCATTTCTAGGCGAGGAAAGGTAGTCTTGAAGATCTTTAGATTATGAAGGAGAGGTAGGCTTAATAACCCTCTTGTTTGTGAGTCTTATTCTCTTCTTTTGCATCCATGTACAGCTGCTTCGCCAATGGTTGCATCACCTTTGACACTCACAGCAGGTGTGGTTGAGGATAACTGACTTTTCATTTTAGCGATGAGGGTGGTGGGGAAGTGTTCTCACTATCTTCTTCTTCGATTTTCTTCGTCTTTATGGTTTTAATGTGACTCTCTTCCTTCTTTTTTTGGTAGAGGGTTATAGCTTTGTTAAGCCCCACTAAGCTACATCGCCTTCCGACCTATATTCGTCTGTGGTAATTGTATGAGGAAGGGGATGCATCTTAAGCATAACTTCTCCACAACTGTGGGAAAGGGTTTGGCACCTTTGGGGTGCTCCATCCAGGAGAGAAGAGTTGCTTGCATAATGTGGCCCAGATTGAACTCCTGCTTATGAGAATACAATACAAAAGTATCGTCAAGCGTTGGGAGAATCTTTTTTTTCATAAACTTTAAGATAGAGCTTTGATATAGTCATTGGTTATAAGCTTAAGATAGAGCTTTAAGTTTAAAGTGATTTAATTATTAAAAAATATAAATATGGATTCATATTCAGAAGCTCGAAATTGATGAAAATGGTCAAAGCTGTGAAAAGTCAAAATGTTGACTTTTAACTTTGAAAAGTCTAACTTTGACCAACTTTATATTCAAATGTGATTTAAATTTCACATAAATGAATGCGGATTCATGCTCGGGAGGACCAAATTAATCAAGATGGATAAAATGGTAAATAGTCAAAATGTTAACTTTAGACTTGAAAAAGTCAAACTTTGAATTTGATTTAAATGTTAAATTACCATATTGCCCTTAAACTAATTTAAATAATAACACTTGTTGAGATTTGGCAAGTTTATCACTGGTATATGATATGCAAGTGGCTTATTGCATGCAAGCCACCTACCCCACTAAGAAAGCCAAGTGGTGAGATGGGGAAGCTCTTGCATGTAGTTTGCTTGTAAAGTGACATTTTGCAAAGATGAAAGGGCTCTTGTGTTTGAGAAATAAGTGAATTAATTTTGTAATTAAGAATTACAAAATAAACAAAGAACAGTTTTTACTCTCTACAACAAAAGATCTAAAAGTTAGATTCCTCCTAAAAGTACTATCTCTCTATTTTCTCCACATTTTCGAGTCCCACAATTCAATTCCAAGTTTGGACAATAGCGAGTCAACACTAGTGGTAGTCCCAGCTTCGATTTCGTGAGAAGGTTGTAAAGAGTTCTTAAGGAGATTACAAGAAAACAAAAACATCAAATGTGAGTTTTTTTATCCTATCTTTGTTTCAAATTGGGTTATTATACATGTTGATTACTAAATTTGTTTAGTTCCAATTAAAGTAAAGTTTGATCCTTATTCAGCTGCGCATGTCTACCATTTCTAACATGTGGTATTAGAGCATGCTTAATTTTACTCAACTATATATGGTGGGTTTGTTAATTTATTAGATAAATTGTGTGTTGAACTAAAATGGATATATTATGGTTTTGATAAATTAAATTCAGCTTGTTGTTTGTAATAATTATTATAATTAGCCCAATTTGTGGCTTAATTTATTATTGTAAAGGGTTTGCATTTTTTATGGAGTCATTAGAGTTGAAATTAGGATGTAATTTCATCAACCAGACGAGAGAAAAGATAAAAATTTGAGAAAAGAGAAGGACAAACCCGAAAATCGACCCACGACCCGACTAACTGACTTACTCGCGACCTATCCCTTGTGCGTGCCTAGAAGCCACCACGTGGTGCGACGTCGTGTGGCCGTATGTCTCACTCGTTGCAACCTGCACCTACTTGTCTCATACATCCACCGGACCCACGTTGCACAACCCATTTTGCACGTGCCCCACGGCCCAAGTCTCGCCCGCCTGGTTTGATGACCCGATCCACCTCCACTTGTCTGCTCGCTCGACCTAGTTTGACCCGGTTCACTGTGACTCGCACTCCTGCTGTTGGTTTGGTCTGGTTTAAAGGGATTTTTAGGTCGGTTCAATAGATTTGTGGTGGTTTTCTAGTCGGTTCGAGTTTTTCAGGAGCTATAATGTACTTCACCAAATTATTAGTGTAATAATTTAGAGCTTAGCTTAATTTAAGAGCAAAAACCAATCATTTTATGGTGTTTAATTAATTATGCATTTGATGTATGTTTTAATTATTCTTTTAAATTGTATGTGCATAAAGTATGTCATATAGATTTAAAATCCCACCTTAGGTTAACGTGTTCATGCATTGAAAATATGTTATAATTAATATAATGTATAGTATGCATGTTGATTAATTAATATGGATATTAATTAATTTGATTAATTAATTTGATTAATTAATTATATTAATGTTAATTAAATGTAATTTAATCTAATTAATTAATTAATTAATGATTTATTTAACTTAATTAAATATGAATTAATTATATGTTAAATAAATTAAAATCTATATTAATTAATTTCTTTATATAATGGTTATATCATGCTTGTTTGTTGGTTGTTTGTTATAGTTGTCTAATTCTTTTATAAGTGTTATAAATTGAATTAGACTTTTAAAACCTATAACAAAGATAACTTGTATGCTTACCTAAGTTAAATATATCTATCTCTTTTGTAGAATTAGGTTGGATATCGTGTAAAACTGGTTATAAGAGGCTCACCTAATTAGATATTGTAAACAAGTCAAATAAGATGACTAAGGTCGGAGGTTATTAAGTTGATGGTCTATGAAACACCTTCTACCTTGAGATCGTAATCAGTTCTTAAGCCAAGTTAATCTAGTTTTATAAGCATGTGTGAGAGATGTGAGGTAATAAAACTAGTTTATAACCTAGAATTGTAGGTTAAAATCCTATATAATGGTTATGCTCAGATGTTTCACCTAGGTTTAGGATTTGTTTAAGTTATCCTAAATAAATATCCTAAAGTAGTAAAATACCCTTTAAAGCGTTACAGAAAAATTTAGCTAGAAAGAAGTAGC
Source organism: Cucumis variabilis (assembly GCA_037974545.1). Lineage (NCBI taxonomy): Eukaryota > Viridiplantae > Streptophyta > Magnoliopsida > Cucurbitales > Cucurbitaceae > Cucumis > Cucumis variabilis. The sequence goes on along the minus strand of JBBPDI010000025.1, from coordinate 16,836,338 downwards.
GTACTTTTAGTTCTGGCATCCCTAAGAGTTCACACCGTGAGTTCCATGTGGGACTTTGGGCTATGCATAGGAGCAGACTCCAATCTGAGAGTGTTTGCGTGGAGCTTTGGCAAGGTGAATAGGAGAAGTAGTTCATAGTAAGTGGGTGAGGGATATGTGACAACACATCCCAAGTTCTCTTCCATTAGGTCGCAATGTGAGATTCCTATAATGCGCTTACATGTCTGCCCTGGAGTGACCTTACCAATTAGAGGGTTGTATTATAGGATTCAGAACACCGTGAACTCTATATATGGATAGGGTCTCTTAGATCGGTTTTCATATTGACTTTCCACTTTTGGGAGCATAATGATTCTTATCTCTAAGATTCGAAAATGGCAGATTACACTTACAAGAATGACTAAGGAGTTAGTAGATTCTCGACTATAACTAAAGTGCTATTGGAATATGAGATATTTAGGAGTTAGCGTTTGGTCAAGATTGTCTTGATTCAAAGGAGGAGTAATCGACTACCCCTTGGTAGAGGTTATTCTAAACCTTTGAAATATCGTTGCAAAACACTATAATGATGGGTACATTATTAGTGTTTGCTAAAGTAGATTGGCTTGTTTAGTTATTGTAGTTTCTAAATGAATATGTTTATCTTTGCAGCATGAATAGCTCTATAGTTCAACTTTTAGCTTCTGAGAAACTTAACGGAGACAATTATGCGGCATAGAAATCTCAATTGAACACAATCCTAGTAATTGATGATATAAGATTTATCTTAACTGAGGAATGTCCTCAAACCCCGACTCCAAATGCTAACCAAACTATTCGAGAAGCATATGATCAATGGGTCAAAGCTAATGAGAAAAGTCATGTCTACATTCTTGCCAGCATGACTGATCTTTTGGCAAAGAAACATGAGTCCTTAGCAATAGCTAAAGAAATTATGGACTCGTTGAAGAAATGTTTGGGCAACCATCGTACTCCTTAAGACATGAGGCAATTAAACACATTTACACAAAGCGAATGAAGGAGGGGACTTCTGCTGGAGAACATGTCCTACACATGATGATACACTTCAATATCGTTGAAGTAAATGGTGGATCCATTGATGAAGCAAATTAAGTGAGCTTTATTTTACAACCTCTTTCAAAGAGTTTTGTACCATTTCAGATGAAGGCGTCTCTGAATAAGATAGAGTTCACTCTGACCACTTTTCTGAATGAGCTCCAATGATTTCGAAACCTTACCGTGGGTAAAGGAAAGGAAGTGGAAGCAAATGTTGCTACCACAAAGAAAGAGTTAGTGGGAGGATCATCCTCTAAGACTAGAGCTGGACCTTCACAAATGAAGAAGAATGGAAAGGGGAAGACTTTTAAGACTGACAAGGGAAAGAAAGTTGCTAAAGGTAAATACTACCACTGCAACCAAAATGGGCATTGGCTGAGAAATTGCTCAAAATACCTTGCTGAGAAGAAAGCTGAGAAGGAAACACAAGGTAAATATGATTTACTAGCTTATGTAAGGTGCTTAGTAGAATATGATACTTCAACCTAAATACTAGATTATGGATCCTCTAATCATATCTACTTCTCATTTCAGGAAACCAATTCTTGAGAAAGCTTGCAGAAGACGAGATCATCCTCAAAGTTTGGAACAAAAGTGGTTGTCTTGGTTAAAGCAGTGGAAGATCTAAAGTTGTTTTTGATAGATATATCATACTACCTTAAAGATGTTTTTTATGCTTCTCAGACAGTTGAGAAATTTAATATTTATTTCTTATTTTTTTGGAACAAATGTATCAAATATATTTTAAAATTATGAAGTGTTCATCTTTCTAGATAATATATTCAATTTTTTTCTACTTATGAACAACTTATACAAGTTAAGACTAACTAAAGCAAAATTTCTCTTTAATACTTAATTGTTTAGTATTAAAGGCAAATGTTTCTTCTAACACCTATTTATGGTATTAAAATTTGGTCACATAAGTCTCAATGCAATTGGAAGATTAGTTGAGAATGGACTTCTAAATCAGTTAGAAGATAACTCTCTTAATGTTAATCTTATCTTGAAAGGAAAATGACTAAGAAATCTTTTATTGGCAAAGGTTTCAAAGCAATAATACCCTTAGAGCTCATACATTCAGACCTATGTGGACCAATGAATGTCAAAGCTTCGGGGGGGGGGGGGATATGAATATTTCCTAAGTCTCATTGATGCTTATTCAAGATTTGGTCAATTTTACTTAATGCATCACAAGTCTGATTTTCTTGAAAAGTTCAAAGAATATAAGACTAAGTTGAGAATCAATTATGTAAAATTATCAAGACACTTTGATTAGATCGAGGTGGAGAGTATATGAACTTAAGATTCCAAGACAATTTAATAGAGCACAAAATCAAGTCACAACTCTCTGCATCTAATAAACTTAAGTAGAATGATGTATCAGAAAGAATAAACTGAGGCTTGTTGGACATGGTTCACTTTATGATGAGCTTCACTTTATGATCCTTAAGGAATAAGGAATTTGTATCAAAGAATATCACATTCTTGAGGAAAACCTCATTAGGAATCATCAAACCACGAAGTATTGAATAGGATTTCCAAAGACGTTACATATATACCTAGTCATCAACTAAAGTAGTTGATAAAACTAAAGAATCAGGTAAGTCACATCATTCTCAAGAGTTGAAAGTGCCTCAAAATAGTGGGAGGATTGTTCATCAGCCTGAACATTACATGGTTTTCGAAAACCAACTCATCATGCTTGATGATGGTTTAGAGGATTCATTGACTTATAAAATGAAGCAATGAATGATGTAGATTATTTATGTGACGTAAAGAAATGGCTAGCTATGCAATTTTAAATAAGAGATTTTGAAATGTTCAATGTGTTCTCAAAATCCAAACTGTACGAAATCAGAAGAACAGAATACTAGCCACATCTCAAGTATCTTATTTAAACAAAATTTTGTCTAGATATAAGGTGCAAAATTCCAAAAAAGATCTATTGTCGTATAGATATGGAATTCATTTTGTCAAAGGAACAATGTCCTAAGACACCTCAAGAAGTTGAAGATATGATAAATATTCCATATGCTTTCTTTGTTGAAAGTTTTATGGACGCCATGTTATGTACTAGACTTGACATTTGCTACTCAGTAGGGATGGTCAGTAGGTATTGTTGGATCGGTATGGCAACCCTAGAGGGGGATGAGTAGGATTTAATTAAATTTTTTAACAAATAAAAAGTAAATTCAACTAATTAGATATTTTTAAAATTAAATAAAGAGCTTTATAAAATTTGTTAAATAACAAGATTGATAAAAAGATATGAATGAAAGTATCAAATCAAACTCAACCAATAAGAATATGTAACTAAAATTAAATGCAAAAATAATTAGAAAAGAGTTGGAGAAGAAGACATCGTAATTTTATAGTAGTTCGGTTAAACTCAACCTACATCCACTTTTCCAAGCACCTATTGGGATTTTGATTGAAAATCTTCTTTTGACTCTTCCATGGATTAGAGCTGAACCGCTACTTGCTCCTTTTTCGGGTTCAAGAGCAAACTCGATCCTTTCTACATGTTAGGATCCAACCATTACAATATGTTGAAGTTTTAAATCACACAAAAGAAAACTCTCTAAAAGAGTGAATATACGATTTGAAGCTCACAAATTTAATCCTCACAATACAATAAGAATTTTCTCAAGAACAAGATGAAAAGAATAAAAATTGAAAGCTTTAGAGAGAATAACAATGTTGGCTTTTGCACTTTTTGAG
>JBBPDI010000025.1:16803710-16825554 GCA_037974545.1 Cucumis variabilis | reverse complement strand
TATTATGTATATATTGTTTTGGAAAATGGAATGAAGTTTGGATTAATAGGACCGAGTTGGTCTGCTTGATTCAAACCCGATTCTGTTTTATGAGATCAGTCCATATATGTTACACAACCTCAATTGTCATCGATCCGTGCAAATTCTCACAAACGTTTTTTTATTTTTTTAGCTCTCAAATTTTTTAAATATAACAAATTTACAAAATATTTACGATTTGTATAACAAAATCAGAAGTCTATGAATCTGTTTTTTCTTTAAATATTTCAGTTTTATCCTTTTTTTCATCTTTCTTCTCTTCTTCGATTTTTTTTCATCTTCTTTTTCTACATTTTTAAATATTTCTTTTTGTCTTCCTTTTTCATCTTCCTTCCTCGTTAATTTTTATTTTCCTTTCTATCGTCTTTCTCTCTTCTTCTTCTTCTGCAACTTTTCTTTTATTTTTTTTTCAAACTCTTATTTGGTTCAAGATCTTTTTTAAATTTTTTTTCAAATTGTTATTTGGTTGTTTAAAATTGTGTGTCAAATATAAAAAATCGTGAAAAAAAAATCGTTCAGATATTAGATAGCAAATCTAACCGATCGTGTACAAAAAAAATGTTGAAAAATAAATCGTTGAGATTTGGCTACCCAAATTTAAACCATCGTGTACCAGTTTTTTTTTTTAAAAATAATTGTTTAGATTTGGCTACCCAAATTTAAACAATCAAATCTAAATGATCATGTACCAAATTTAAACGTCTACCAAAAAATCTTGAAAAAATTGTTTAGATTTGGCTATCTAAATTTAAATGATTATATCTAAACGATCGTGTACCAAAAAATGTTGAAAAAAAATCGTTTAGATTTAGGTAGCCAAATGTAAACGATCAAATCTAAACAATCGTGTAAACCCTGGACCTTATTAAACTTAGACCCTTTCAAAAGTTAAAAAGGATTAGGTTTAAGTGAAGACAGGGAAGTGAGCTTGAGAAGTGTCATGATTAGTGTGTTATGATGAGTACAAGAAAGGAAGGTTAAGTGGTTATGGTTTAAAAGCTAAAGAGAAATTAAGTTGGAAGAAGGAAAATTTTGGCTAAATAAGGTAATTTAGCGTTTTGGCTTTGTTATAGGCGTTTAGAGGTTGTATTGGACAGCCAAAGGAAAAAGAAAACCTCTTAAGAGGTTAGTTTGGGCATGTAGGACATATACTAGGTGACAAGAGAGGAATAGATAGAGGTTATCTTGGCGTTTGGTGTGTGGCCGAGAAGGACAAAGTGAACCTCTAAGGGTAGGCGTTTTAGTTGTGGGCTAGGCGAGAAGAGTGTATGGAGAGGTTTGCTAGACCTTTAGGCTTGGCAAGGAGGCTGGCATAGAGGTTAGATTGGCGAGGAAGGCATGGCAATGCGTTTGGAGGTTTGTGGCAAGATTAGAAAGGTTAGTTGGCGGTTTGACATGTTCTTGACATTTAGGCATTTAGGCATTTTGGTTGGGTGAGTTGATGAAGAGGTGGAGTGGGTCAAGTGGATTCTAGATGTCCTTGCATGCTTAACTTTAATTTGAGTTGAATGAGGTGTCAATAAAGATTCATGCAGGCTTCAATATAAATAAGTCACTTCGGATGAACATTTCTCACAATCCACTAGTGCGTTTTGGCTGAAATTAGTTTTAAAAGATAAAAAATTGAGTCTTTTTTGTATATTGGGCTGCCGATGGGTCGAGTTTGAGTTAAAGTAAGTGAGGAAGATCAGAAATCAGGTGATTATAAGCAAGGTGCACTTCCAGAGGGTTACAGAACTCGTTTCTTGAAATTTTATTTTTCAATTCTGTGGTAGGAAAGTTAAGACACTTTAAAGTAAGTTTGTAGAAGAAAGTATTTTCATTTGAGTTATGAGTTTTAGGATATGAAGCTTTAAAGTAGAAGTAAAGTTCTAGTCAAATTATGAGTTTATGAGCAGTAGAGATTGTTGGCCAAGTGTCAGGGGTTGCTAGGAGAGATGGACAAGCATTTTAGGTTAAAGGAGGTTAGTGTTGCATTTAAACTGGTGTTGGACACACGACGAGCGGGGAATAAGTGCACGACTAAGGGAGCACGCGATGAAAGCTATGTGAAACGCCACACACGCGACCAGGTGAAACGCATAGCATACCTGTGCGTGAGTTTAGCATGGGCAGGCATACGTGCATGGCTAGGGTCCTGCCGCCCATCCCTGCGCGCCAGCATGCAAATGGGTGTCTTTGGGCTGTTTTTGGTATTTTAGGAAATTTTAAGTAAATTTATGATATTTTTATGAAAATAGGAAATTAAATAGAATTATTTCCCGTTATTATTAGATCAAGAGAAGATCGAACAAATTTATAAACCAAGGGTCTAAACTACTATCGGCAGTGTCAGAATTTATGTCCTAAAACTTGTAGATTGTAGTTTAGAATTATATTATATTCAATAAAGTAGTTATTAAAGACTTATCATTTATAAGTTTGAGATAGAATTTTATGGTTAAAATTGATTTAAATATTAAAAATATGAATACATATTCATATTTGTTAGTTGGAATTGATGGAAATGGTCAAAGTTGTAAAAAGTCAAAATGTTGATTTTTTACTTTGAAAAGTCAAACTTTGACCGGTTAATATATTTAAATATGATTTGAATTTCTAGAAAATGAATGCAGATTCATGCTCGAGACATAGGAATTAGTCAAGAAAGTTAAAATGGTAAAAAGTCAAAATGTTAACATTTGACTTTGACTAGAATGGTCAAATGACCATTTTGTCCATTGACTATAGTTAGTGGAAAAATTCAACATTTTGTTGGATAGTTCCACTAACTATTAGTAGGCCAAGTGAAAGCTCATGGTGGTGATGACATCAAGGCCACTAAGAGAAAATGCAATGGTGACTAATTTCACTAAATGTAAGTGGAAAGTAAGGTGTTGAATTTGGGTGAACTAATTACATGAAATAGTTCCATGTAGTTAGGCTGTTTAAAGAACTTTTTTCAAATACTAAAAGACTTTTAAATTTTTTTTTATTTTACAAAAATTTATACCAATTGGTTTTCTCTCCTAAATCTTCAACCTAATTCCCTCCTCCAATTTTTATATCTCTCTTTCAAATTCCTCTACCTTATGAGTTCCACAACCCGATTTTAAGTTTAGAAAATGGCAGGTAAACTCTAATGGTGGTTTTGAGTTCGTGTTCATGAAGAGATATCGAGGTATCGAGGTATCGGGAAGCTAAGAAGGTAAATTTCTTTTAATAAGGGTAGTTGATGCATGTTAATCTCTAATTAGTTAGATGCAATTAGAGTAATTTTCAATCCGTAATTCTATTGCGCATGTATGCTTTCAATCATGTGGTCAAAGCATGATATTTTTACTCAATTGCATATGGTGGGTGTTTCAATTTATTTGATAAGTTGTGTGGTTGAACTAAATTGGATTTATGGTTTTGGCAACCTAAATTAGTTTTTTCTTTTTTTAATTATTGTAATTAGCCTAGTTTATGGCTTATTTTATTGTTGCCAAGAGTCTGTAATTTTATTTAAGTCATTAGAGTTGATTTTAGCCTTTTAGGTTGTAATTGTTACATCGGTAGAGAGAAAGTTCAATGTTTTTTTATGAAAATTGGAGGACATACCTGTTTTTAGGCCTTTAGACCCGATATTAAGGTTTTTGACCCATTTGTAGCTGCTCGACCCGGTCCACGACGTGCACGTCGCTTCTGCTTGGTCTTAGACGCAGCCTATAGTTGAATCCCAGCTACTCGGCCCACCCCTTTTCGTCCCAAAGCATGGGCACAACCCAGTATCTTTTTCAGTCTAGTTCGCACCTAAGTGTCTTTCTGACCTGGTGTTGGTTATTTTGTGGTTTTAGACCGGTTCAAGCCCAAAGGTTGGGTCTTGGATTGGTTCAAGGGTTTTATGTGTCGGTTCAAGTAGGCTTTGGTGTTTTTCAAGTTGGTTCAAGTGGTTCGGGAGCATTTATGTACTACTTCAAATTATTAATGTAATAATTTAGTATTTAACTTAATTTAGGAGCCAAAACCAGTCCATTTTAGGTTGGTTAATTAATTATGCATGTGATGTATGTTTTAATTAAATTAAATTGTATGTGCATAATGTATGACATATAGATTTAAAATCCCACTATAGGTTAACATGTTCATGCATTGAAAGTATGTTATAGTGGTTATAATATATAGTATGCATATTAATTAATTAATATGATTAATTAATTAGTTAATTAATTAAATTAATTTTGATTAAATATGATTAGATAAAATTATTTATTTATTTAATTTAATTAAATGTGATTTAATTTAATTAAAAGTTAAATAAATCATAAATACATATTAATTGATTTCTTTATATAATGGTTATATAATGATGCTTGAATGTTATAGGTTAGTCTAATATTTTATAAGTGTTATAAAATCAAGTAGACTTTTAAAATCTATAACAAAGACAACTTGCATGCTCACCTAGGTTATTCATATCAACCTCTTTTCATAGTAATAGGTCGATATCTTGTAAAACGGGTTACAAGAGACTCACTTGATTTGATCTTATCAACAAGTCAGATATTATGACTAATGTTGGAGGTTTTTAAGTTGGTTTAGAAGAGACTCGTTATCAGTTTGTGAGCATAATTAACCTAGTTTTATGAGCATGCGTGATTGATAAAATTAGGACACCTGGTTAGTCACATCCTTCTCAAGAGTTGAGAGTGTCTCAAAGTAGTGGGAGGGTTGTTTATCACTCTAACCATTTCCTGGTTTTATCGAAAACCAAATCGTCATACTTGATGATGGATTAGAGGATCCACTGACTTATAAAAAGGCAATGAATGATGTAGATTACTTAGTTGACGTCAAGAAATAGCTAGCTATGCAATTTCAAACAAGAGATTTGGAAAAGCGTAATGTGTTCTTAAGATCCAAATTGTTTGGAACAACAAGAACATAATACTAGCCAGTCTCAAGCATCTTATACATACATAATGTTGTCTACATATAAAATTTAGAATTTCAAAAGATATGGATTTTCGTTGAGTATATTTTAAAATAGTTTAAGAAAGTAAAAGATTATATGCTTGTGTATAGTGCTAAGGATCTGATTCTGACTAGATACACTAATTCTGATTTTCAAATATGATACAAAGTCTACATCGAAATGAGTATTCACTCTATATGAAGGAGCACTAGTGTGAAGAAGAGTAAAGTAAATTATACTACCTTATCTGAGTACTTGTGCATTGTAGCAACGTTGTAGTAACCTTGATACTTGTTGAGCAAATAATGGTTGTTTGGTTTTCAAAATCGTCAACGACTAAAGTGTTTGAAGGTCACCTAAATAGTTTAGGTCTACGAAGTTTTAACACTAGGACAAGTGGGAGAGTGTTTGGGTGTATGCCTTAGTTTATTGTATTCATATGTTTATTGTACTCATATGAGTAAATCTCTCATGGTTAAATTCAATGTTATTTTCTCATACTAGGAGTTATAGTCCAATTGGGATTTTGTTGGAATTTATGTCCTATAACTCATAGTTTGTAGTTTGTAGTTTAAAATTATAATATATTCAATAAAGTTGTTATGAAGGATTTATTAGTGAAAATAGAATACTATAATCTTGAATCCAATAAACTAAGGTCCCAAGGCTATCTAGTGTAGATTTAAACTTTGTGTAGAGACGTAAACGTGGATCAAGTTCGAGTATGTAGTCCAAATGGTCTATAATGGATGTGGTCTGCTTTGTAGTTAGTACAAACGATGTGATCCTAAATTATTCGTGTAGAGACATGGAAGTGAGGGCATCCTATGAAATGAGTTTACATAAGACTGAAACCATAAAATAGTCACTTTTAAGTTACAACACTGTTGACTGTCTATTTCGATTATTGATGACCTAAGTAACTTAATCTTAATCCTGAGTTAACTATGAACTTCTGTTCACATGAAATTATCCTTAGATCTGCATAGGTGAGGACAACTCAACAACGCTGGCCCAATAAGCCTTTTATTTCAAGGGTAAAACCGGGTAGATGGCTAGAAACATATGGTGCAAGATGAAATTCACTCCTACTCGCTTTAGGGATAGTAGATATGTTGTTCTCTTCTGAACTAGATTCAAGTTTTGAACAAGGGGCTCCACCCTCTCATTGGCCCGAAAGAGATTTGATTTATAGTTTGGACCTTAAATCAATTGTTCAATAGTGGATCAATGAGACTTAAGGAGCATGATATAATCTCGGAGATAAAACAATATTTTAACCCAACTAAGGTTAGAAACAATCCGTGAAGGATTAACTTACTGATCTTGGTTATATCAGATGGACAAAAATATATTTATAGTGAGGGGAGTACAACTATAGGACTTTAGTGGAATTATCTGTTAGTTAACGAATGTTGATTAGCTTGGTCGAAAAGTATTTAGTCAGTTAATCTCCAATCGTTTGAGCCCATGATCTATAGGTTTATTAGGTTCTCTTGCTAGCTCATATGGGATATACTTAGAACAATATGTTGGATTAATTCAAATTGTTCGAATTTGGTAAAAAGAGAGAAACCGACGAATATATGTTATATAGTCATTGGTTCTATGTTTGAGATAGAGCTTTATGATTAAATTTGATTTAAATATTAAAAATATGTTCATATTTGAAAGCTCGAAATTGATGGAAATGGTCAAATTTGTAAAAAGTCAAAATATTGATTTTTTACTTTAATAAGTCAAACTTTGATCAGTCAATGTATTCAAATATGATATGAATTTCAAGAAATGAATGTGGATTCATGCTCGAGAGGTAAAAAGTTAAAATATTAACTTTTGACTTTGACAAGAATGGTCACATGACTATTTTCCCTTTAACTATAGTTACTGAAAAAATCTAACATTTTGTTGGATAATCTCACTAACTCTTAGTGGGCTAAGAGGAAGCTGATGGCGATGACATCAAGCCCTCTAAGAAAAAATGGAATGGTGACTAATTCCACTAAATGTAAATGGAGAGTGGGGTGTTAAATTTGGGTGAACTAATTGCATGCAATAGTTGCATGTAGTTAGGATATTTAAAGATCTTTTTTGAAATATTAAAAGACTTTTGAAATTTTGGTATTTTTTTATTTTACAAAAATATATACCAATTGATTTTCTCTCCCAAATTTTCATTCTAATTCCCTCCTCTAATTTCCATATCTCTATTTCAAATTCCTCCACCTTATGCATCCCACAAACCGGTTCCAAGTATAGAAAATAGCTGGTAAACTCTAGTGGTGGTCCTGAGTTTGTGTTCGTGAGGAGATATTGAGGAATCGAGAAGCTACGAAGCTATGACTTCTATTAACCCTAATTTCTTTTAATGAGGGTTAGGGTAGTTCATGTGTATTAATTTCTAATTGTTAAATGCAATTAAAATAATTTTTGCTCGTAATTCCGCTGCACATGTATGCTTTCCATCAGGTAAGTAAGAAAATAAATTTAAAGTTGATTTCTAAATCTAATTATCTATCAAATGTTTTAAGCATGCTTTGATGTATGAATTATTTGAGTTTACTAATTTAGCAAAATGTTTCCAAAACATGAGATTTGAAATGTTTGTTAAGTATATTTTATGATAAGTATTTAAGTTAATGAATGATTTCAGAATGTTCTCGACTATACCATCCGATATATATAGCAACCCATTGGGGAATATAACCTGTGCGCATAGGTTCCTTTGTTGAGGATATTCAGTAGATACCTAGTTTCCATCACTGGGACAGATTAATGAGATAAGGGTTCTACAGATGCTTTCCATCTCTCGAGATGATGATTTGTAGGTTTCCACCTTAAATAGCTATAACATGGTGAGGGTCGTTAGAGAGTCCACCTTGTGTTTCATATGATATAGCAAGTAAATTGATTTACTTATGCTAAAGACGTAGTTTAAAACTAAATTGTTTTAGAAAGTATGTTTTAATAAAACCATCACTCACTAGGCTATTTTAGCTCACCATTTTCAAATGTTTTCCCAACTTTCCAGGTAGAGGTCGTGATCCGCAAGCTTGATCGTTGTCTCTAAGTCTACTATCCAAAAGTTGTGAATAGTTTAGTTAACCCTTATCATGTACATGGTTTTGCATAAGGTTAAGTGTAGTTGTTTAATTTCTGTTTGGTTTGCAGTATAGTTTGTAATCAATGGCATCTAGCCTAGACTACTTTTTAAAATATAAGAAGTTTGATTAAGTTCTACATAAACCTTAAATTACTCAAGTTGTTTAGCATTGATCAGTGGCAGGGTCAACTGATGTTGTTTAGAAAGGGAGCAATGTTGGTTGGCTTCATGCCACATCTCGGATCGAGAAAGTAGGTGCTTTGGGTGGGATGTGACAAATCTTGTAGGAAAGAATAGTCAATTTTAAACGATTGCTTACCAAATATATTACATGCGTTGTATGTCAATTAATTGTGGGGCATTTTTGGTATTTTCCACTGTGAGCTTTTTCTGTTTTCGAAATTTTGTATATAGTGTAAATATTTTGCTGTTTTGTTATATTTTTTAGAAGACTTATTTTTTAGAAGAATAGTCATAAATAGTAAAAAAAAATAAAAAAAAATGAAGGGAAATTGTCAAGAAAAAAAGAAAAAATTGACTAAATATTTGGTCTTCATAGAAAAATCATGTATAATGAATTTTGTCTTTTAGTCGTTTTTTCTATGTAGAGTAAATAGTTTGTTTGTTTTTTCTATTTATGAAAAAAAAATACTTATAATTGAAACCATTCATAAAATATAGCAAAAATCTTCAAATAGGCTATAGAGAATTTAATGATTTTACTCTAGTTTGTAAATAGTTTCATTTTCTTGCTATATTTGAAAATATTTTTGTTTTGCTTCGAGATTTGAATTTTAAAATTTAAGATACAATTATATTAAGTAAGGATAAACACATTTAAAAATGTAGTATGTACAAATCCAATTCAATTTTTTAAAAAGAATTTAAAATTTGTATTAGGTATTGTATTATAAATTAAATTAGGATAAATTCCAAGTTTAATCCCTATGGTATGGATAAAGTTGAAAGTTAGTACATATGATTTTAAAATTTAGATTTTAGTTTTCTATACTTTGATATAATTTCATATATAGTTGTTATACTTTGTTAAAAGGATCTATTATAGTCCTACCACAATAACTATTTATACTGTACGAAGCTTTTATGAAATCATGGTTTTTTTTTTTTTTTTTTTTTTTTTTTTTTTTTTTTTTTTTTTTTTTTAAGGAATGAACTTCATTAGTTAATAAAATTTATGCCCATATGGCTTCACATTGGGGAATCCCCAACCAAAAAGATAAAATAACCAACCCTGATACAACAAATGCCAAATAACCACCTTCACAATAAGAGCAAGCTCAACTAGCCAAAGAATGAGTAATCGAATTTGTCAACATAATTAATAGAAAAATTGCACCTGGTGTTAACACTATTTTCAAATAATAAACTTGTGTCAACTCAATTCTATAAATTACAAATATGACAAATTTTAATTAATTAATTTAATTTTGTTAAATATTTTAAAATGGCAAAACTACCCATTTTCATATTAAATCATTTCCATTTTTGAATGTTCCTTCCTGAATTTCCAGTGTTCTTCTTCCCTTTTCATATTTTTAAATTTCTAGTCTTTCGTTTATGAATTTTCAAATTTTCAGTCTCCTTCATTTCATTTCATAGTCTACTTTCTATCTACTCTTCATGGTCTTCTTCTTCTTCAATGGTATTATAGATAAGATTATCCAACTTCACTTGGAAAACCATTAGCTTTCGATCAACCGAGATGATCGAGATCTTAACTGAGATTGACCTTGAAAACTATTAAAGGGCTATTGCTTGTTGTTACGTGCAACTTTTTCATTCGTAGATGTATCATGTTAAGCTCTACTAAGTGAGCGACTTACTAAGCGGCTAGAATAGAATGATGCGATAAAAGGTGCAATTTCTATCTATGCTTTGCTAATTTCCTCATGATGTGCATGTAATACAAGTTTTCCTTTCTACCGTCCAACTGTAAATGGAGAGAATTTTCCTGGTAAGTCCAAAGTCGAACTCAGAGAATTAATTTTTTGATTAAATCTATCGCGCATATAAAACTATACAGTATCTTATATACGGTGTGGATATGAACAATATATTTTAACCTAATTATATGCACTAAGGTGCAATTGGTGGTGTAAGGTGATCATGGTGATGGAGTGCAATGAAGAGTGAACTCATGTAGTAGGCGTGACAAAGAAGAATATTTAATTAACTAATAGCAATGTATTGTGCATTAATATTTTGAGGTGGTACAAAGCATCTATTAAATTGAAAACTAAGGCGAGCGACCTCTCGGTACCTTTACCATACTTGCTCACCTCTCGGGATCCAAATACATAAAGTTAAGCTATGATTTGTATCTAATCAGTTTGAATGCATCACAAGTAATTTATCCTAATTTAAGGCAAACAATCTTTTGGTGCTTTCCCTGGACACGTTGACATTTCCATAACTTATGCGGAGGATGAACTCGACGCTGAGAGTGTATTGCTACAATCTCTTTGTTGCTTGCTTAGTTAAGTACGAGTTCTCACTTGTTAGATGATTGGTGTCAATCTAATTTATCTATTCTCTCGAATAAAGAATGTTTGATATCCGTGTTTAGCTAAACAAAACTTACAAGACATACATTTGAATTGTCTAATATGAATAACACATTGTGTCGCTCATAAACTAATTAAATGCACTGAAAATGAATAACACAAGAGAAATGAGAAAGTGGTAGAAGAAATGCATTAATATTATGAACATAACCTTAGGCCTCTCAACCATAGAGTACATTTTACAACTTAATACAAGACAAAAATAAAATTGTATACAAAGAAATGAGTTAAGCCTCATAGTATGATTTCTCATACTCTTCGATTTTGATGTTTGCTTGTTTGGTGAGAGGAATATGGTGGAGGACGAACTCTCTCTCTTTTTTTCTAAGCTCTCACCTAAAACTTAAGATAGAAAAATGAAAGATAGAGTGAGCTTGCTCTCTGATCCAATTTCTATCTGTCGGAGACCTTCTTATCCTCTAGGATGAGATTGGTTTATGGAAACTAATTGGAATGGGAAAGAGTTTTTTAGAGAATCTCTTAGAGAATTCGCAGATATGCAAATGCCTTTGGTTGAAAAACCTGTTTTCTTCCATGAATTTATAACTCCCTCTTCTTCAAGGAGTAGGAGAAAATCGTGAGATTTTATTAATTTAAAAATATTAAACTAATAGAAATATCAAATTAACTAATTAATTAAATTATATTTAATTAATATTTCATTTAAATTATATTTAATGAATATCTCTTACATATCTTATAATTTTAATCAATTTAATTAAATCAAATTTAATTAAATAAAAAAGAGAAACTTGACAAAATACCTACAACCTATAGCAAATTCTATCACCAATAGTCATTGATATGTTATAGTAATAGAAGACTATCATTGATAGAATCCAAAATTTTGCTATAACTTGTAAATATTTTAATTTATTTTTCTATTTTTAAAAATGCTCCTAAAATAAAACTAAATTATTAATTAATTGTTAAATTAAATATCTTATATTTAATTTAATTCAATTTTGAATCATATTTAAATATAAGTTTCTCTAATAACCAATAATTTTAATATGATCCAATTCACATTAGTTTAATTTTTGAACTCATTCAAATATTTTATCTCTCATGAATTAATTTTGAATCATATCCAAAATTAAATTTATATTATAAAGTTTAATTAAAATTTAAACTTTATATTATAATGTATCACCGTACATTATTCTAATTTCCAAAGTGAATTTGAACCTTTCAAATTACAACCATTATAAATAAATCTCATTACACTTTTCAAACTAGAAAGGGGACCTAATAGACCTACAAATCAGAAGTACAACGTTATAAGATTAATTGGCTAAACTCATTAACTAATAATCAATATTCGTTAACTATGTAAGCACTTCACTAAAGACTCAAAGTTGAACTCGTCTCACTATAGATATATTTTTGTGTCCACTAATATAGACCAATAAAAGTAAGTTTGTGTTTCACGAGTGTTTGTAACACCAATTGGATTAAATTACCATTTTACTCCTATGTTACTTCTAGTTCTTAAACACCAGTGCTCCTCTAATGAACAACATGTTTATGATCCAACCAATAAATAGAATTCTCTCTCATGCCATATAGAGGGTAGGGCCCTTTGTTCAAGTCCTGAAGATACCTTTTAAGGAACACTCATCTACTTACCCTAAAGTCGAGAATGAGTGAATTCTATATTGTGTAATTATGTTTCCAACCCTCCACTCGATTTTATCTCCAAAATGATAAGCATATTGAGTTAGAAATCTAGCCACTCTCACCTGTACAAATCAAAGGACAATTCATCGCAAATAAGAGTTCATTATACACTTAGGATTAAAACTAAGTTACCTAGGTCATTATAATTAAATAGAAACCCAACTAGTTAATGGAGTTACATCTAGTGGTTACTACTTTGGGGTCTTGCCTTATGAAAACTCATTGCATAAGATCATTGTGTTTGTATCAAATACAAAATGAGTCGTATCCATAATATTACTAGGATAAGGTACCTAGCCTTATTCCTAGACTATAGACCCTTTAAGATGATCTCGAACATTTATCCCTGTATGTCTCTACATACTATTCAAGACTCATTAAACAACTTAGGATGTTAGTTTATTATATTTGGTTATTAAGAAAAACTAATAATATAATCAATAACATTTATTAAAATTATAATAATAACACTTTAATAATAAGGGTCAATGAATTATATTTACAATATACGAGTTTTAGGACATAAATTTCAACATATTTCACAAACTCTTCGACTTTGATGTTTTCCTGTTTGATGAGGGGAATATGGTGGGGGACAAACTCTCTCTTTTGTTTTAAGCTCTCACCTAAAACTTAAGACAAAAACAATGGAAGATAAAGTGAGCTTGCTCTCTGGTCCAATTTCGCACATATGCCGTAAAGTAAAAGCCTCTATTTATAGGCGAGGAGTGATGTTGACAAAACACTCCACGCCACATTAATGCTTCTAATAAAGTTGTATCAGCACAGTGCATACGTCCTTTTGTCCTTGTCTGATATTTGCACCAACCAATTTTGTTTGCTAGTGCCTCAGATTGCCTAGAATATCGTAATCGTCACCTTGTTGGTTGCATGCGTCTCCTCACCTAACATTTTGGCACCAAGCTTTACTTCTTTTTTCCGAAGGCTTTTTCATTCTATGATAAGATTGGTAAAACGTGATAAAAGAGGGATAATGTTTTTTGGCATTCTACGAGATACAAGTTTGTCATATCTACTACATTTTCCCACGTTTTCTTCCATTCCTATGCGATAAGACTTCATTGTTTTACATAAAAGACTACAATAGCTTGTATTCCTGCAAGTTATCACACCCCAAATTTAAAATAATGCTTGTCCTCAAGCATAATTGTAGAATCCTAGGCATACATCCATTCTACAAGCTTTGCTAACCTTCTCAGAATGCATTTCTAATTCATCTCACGTTCCAATAATTCATTCTTTCCTCACTTACTATGGATCACTTGAAATATTTATAGATTCTAAACGTGGCAAGCTTAAGTCTCAAAATTTCTTTGTTCATTTCCAGAAAATCTTATTTTCATTTTTTAACGAAATGACTGTTGTTCCAAACATTCTTGGTTCTTTTCTTTTCTTGCAACAAACTCTTTTATTATTTATTTCGTTTGGTGTTGAGTGGAAAATCATAGGCACTCTATGAGTTCGTTCCTCTCCTCAACTATAATTCTTATCGCCACTTATTTACTTTTCTCTCAAACTTAGTTGAAGTCTTTCTTCTTATTTTTGGTGAGAGGAGGCAACATAGGAGTTCTTATTTCTATTGATATTAGAATAAAAAGTTAAGTTGTTTTTTTTTCTGTTTTTTGTGTTTTGTCTTTTTAGAAGAAGTTTAAGTTTTAATTGCTTGAAAACAAAAATATCTTTGATTTTTCACACGCTTTATCTCAGACCTCGCGCACCTAAAAGTTTAGAATGTGGGAAGGTTCTCGTTGTGAAAAAATGAATGATACGATGAACTTCAAAAAATTTACAAAAGAGGTTTGAGGTAAAGATTGCTCACCTAAAGACTACAAAAAATATATACTAAGTACATTTGGCTAAAAATAGTTTCATCGCTAGATACAAGTTGACTTAGAGGTTGCATAAAGATAATCATAGTAGTTATCCTTGTGAAACAACAAAAGAAAGGATGTGGAAGAATTCAAAACGAAAGCAAACGATAAGAAAAACACAATGCATAAATGGAAGAATAGTGGACTTGTATTAAATTGGATTAACTAAATGTTCACAAAATTACAAAAGAACATAGATGATTACAAGGCAAAATAATAACTAGAAAAGGTAGAAACACCTCTAAATTTAGTCTTCTTGGCGAGGATCAGGGGTGTCAGGATCTGCTTGATGTATAGGCAAGAAAGGTGCTTCAAGGTCAGGTGGAATGATAGGCTGCCACATGCGTTGAACAAATACTCCGTAGGAGTTCTAAATAGCCTCTCACGTCTTTCTTCTATTCGCCACATTAGCTTTGACTATGTGATTACAAGGGAGGTGAGATTGGAGACGGCTGATGAATACTGCTTTTCACTTGCGAGGAGCTTCTTCCGCTGTTCTTTGATTTTGGCGTTCTTAGATTCAACCTTTCATAGCAAAGTTGTCATCTCAATGTTCTTCACACTATGAATTGACTGCTCATCTAAGACTTGTTCAAAATAATCAGTCATGGGCCTTGCAATAGTAGTTCCAAGATGTAAAGGTCCTTGCCTTTATTCTCCGAGAAGGACTCTTTAGGAACTAGTTCTTTGGACGCGGATGAGCTTGTCTCGCCATCTACACCAAGGACAATTTGTTTTCCCTTCATAAGTGGGTCATCAACCATAACTCGAGTCTCCATATTGTGCAGCTTGTTGACAGTTGTCGTGTCTCTTGTGGCCGCGTTTCCATCAGATAACACAATCACTAGGACATCAAGATCATGTCGTAATGGGTCATTGTTTCTGGGCGATTAGTAGAAAGGTGAAATATGGATAGGCAACACAGGTTTTTGTCACCTGGGAGAGACTTCAAAGGGGGAGGAATTCGGTCTTTTGGAAGAGGAGACAAGTCATCTTTTGGGATGGGCAGGAAATGAGAAGGCAAGGGAGATAAAGTGGGTGATGCTGAGGGTGGTGGTTTTTTGGGTTCATAGTTAGCCTACAACTACCCTGATTATGGGAGATGGGTTATTTATGCAGTAGAGGTGGAGGTTCATTTTAAGGTAGTAAGAGAGGAAGGGTCTGGTTGTTCTGCGGTGAAGGAGGAAAAGGAAAGTTGTCATTTGAGAGAGGTGAAGGATCTTCATTTTTAGGCGGTGAAAGAGGGTGGTCGCTTGATTCATGAGACGAGGAGATACATTTTTCAAGTGATATCATCTTGGATATCACATTTTTGTGGTAAGGAGAGTTATTCGCAATGGCCTTGTCTTTCATTGCATCAACCTTAAGCTTTTTGGCTAGTGGTGTATGAGTTGATGTGGCCTTCTTTTTCAGCAGCGATGGTGGAGGTGAATTACATTCATCTTCTTCCGCCTCAATTGCCTTGTCCTTCTCAAGTGCCTTGAGGCTATGCTCTTCCTTTTTGTTCTAGTGGAATGTGATCACCCAATTAAGAGTCGTCTTGTTATATCGCCCACTTGGAACATTTGTCTGTAGGAATCGGGCGAGAGAAGGAATGTACTTGAGGCATTGCTTTTCCATCGTGGAAGAAAATGGTTTTGCTCCTTTTAGGATCTTCATCCAAGTGAGGAGGGCCCCTAGAATGATTGTGCCAAAATCAAACTTATGCTTCATGAATATGCAATTATAATTGAAGCCTCCCAGTGGGTGTCCTTTCCCACTCGACACTTGGCCACACGATAGTCTTCAACACATCTTTAGCGATACCCTTGGTTGGTTTGTTTATCAGTTCATGCCCTAGATACTCCACATCGTTTGGTAGACCATATAATTTATTTATCCTCTCTGCGTTGAAGGAAATCTTCTCCTCTTCCACCGTTGCATAGAGGTTTGTTGGATGGTACTTCACCACATAAAACTTGTTAACAATGTCTAATCTGACCTTTGCTTCTCCCTAAAAAAATTTGGTCCACCCAAATGCCTTAATGGGTCCATGGATGAAGCCAACGAGTGCACCTTTATAGGGGAAGAACCAATTTTCTACTTCTACTAACTTATCAATTTCTTGAACGCCTATCTCACTGCCTTGTAGGGCATCCTTAGGTATGGATGACACTGCTTTTGTCTTCTTAGGTTTCTTTGTCGCGATGGTTCTCAAGCCTGGGTTTTCAAGAGAGAGTCTTAGATCCAGTGGGCTCATAATTTCAATCTCTTCATCAAACTCCACTGCCACAATTTTTAGGTGGTCCACCTCTTGGTCCTCTACGACCTTGTTCTTGGCCAACAACTTGTCAATCTACCCACCTAGTGCTATGAATTCTTTTTGCTTCTTTTCCTCCTTCTTCTTGGCAGCTTGGATCTCTGCCATCTTTTCATTTGTCCCCACCAGGGACCCTACATTCTTCAGCTTGTCTGTGAAGGTTTGACGAAGACAATTGGTTTCCTCCTTTTCTCTTGTCTTTCTTGCCTCATGTTCGTCTTGTCTTTTTCTTTCCTCCACCATTTGCACCTTATTTGCGTTCTCTTCTTCTCCTCTCTTTATCTTCTCTCACTCTTTTTATTCTCTCTTCCTCTTTCTTCTTCGCCTCTTCTTGGCGGGCCAACTCTAAATCTTGGATGAATTTTAAGACCTTTGAATAGTCTTCTTTACCAACAATTATTTCAAGCATTTGATCTTTTCCTCTAACGCCTGCAATCACTTTCCCTTTACCGTGTGTTAAATGGGTGTAACTCAGCTTTGGTGGGTTTACCAGTCATCCTTGTCCTTCATCATAAGGTCTAAATCACTTAGCTCTCTGTATATTTCCTCCTACTCCTTCATCCAATCACTTACATATGTGATTTGTTACACCCTTTCCTAGACCAACTCAAAACCTAGAAGAAAATGTAAAGATATCAAGCCTCACCCCATGGCAATACTCAACATCCAAGCATGGCCTAACAACTTAAACCAATATTTAGCAAAACAATAGGGAATGGCATTCAACATCAAAGTACCAGCACCATCCTGCTACAAAGTTCTATCTCAAATAGGCCTACAATGATATATATATACACACATAAACAAGATTACATAATCCTTAACCAGACAAAATATTCAACTACCCCTCTCTATCAAAACTATACAAGTTACAACAACTTAAAGAGGTTAGCTATTTACAACAATGTCGAAGTCCTGATTCTTGATGCACACTAGAGTCACACAAGTTATGCATTTGGAACAACTCGACCATCTAGAAAAAAAGACAACAATAAAAAAGAGTGAGCTAACAAGCCCAATAAGTGACAATTTTCGAAAACAACTTCAAAAATTTATTCCAAGCTCAAGGTCAAACCGAGATATATAACTTTTAATAAATACATAAAAAAGAATCTTATAAGCATGTTATCGAACCCAATGATAGTCGTGCAAAATATTATAAGAAAAATAATACACATTTCCTAAAACAACGTCTTGTAATTTGGTTGAGATAGAGTTTCTCATATCCTCAACCCTTAACAAGTCAGAGTTCCTCATGCCCTTGCCATTGACAAGACAGAGTTTCTCATGTACTCGTTATTCCTTGTCAGCTTTGTGGAATACTCCTCATAACAGATGCATGCTAACATCACCAAGAGTCTACTAATAGAGGGTACTTAACAAAAACATGTATAACTTCCAAGACACCAATTTATCTAAACAAGGTTCAAGAACACTAGATAACTCTTTAGAAACATGCTTTTCAAACATTTCATAAACATAAAGTTGGAAAGCTATCAATCATTCATCTAGACAACCCAAAACATATTATTTCTACTAAGCAACAGTTTATACTATAAAATCAAGATTCATAGCACTTCATTTTTGTCACTCACAAATCACAGCTTAACTCTTAATGGTTTATAGACTCGGTCTATTTCCTCTTGACCTGTCAAATAAACCAAAAATAAGCATTAACACCTTAATTATTCTTGTCTTATAAACCAACTGAAAATGATGCTCAAAAGACAACTTATCAATCTAAAACCTAGATACAAAAGAACATTTCATATTGTTTTTTTCAACAACCTAATTTCAAACGCTCATAACTTCCTCAATACATAACCAAAATTGATGTACTATACATCCATATCTTCATTTGGAAATTCTCTACAACTTACTTGAAGGAATGAAAATGAGATTCCCTACGGTTCAATATAGAATTCGCCCAAAACATAGGTAAAGCAAACTCGCGTCTTCTGCTTACTTCCAAATTTGATCTTGAAATTAAACCTACTTCCATAAATGTTAGTTCACAATTTCTTCATCAAAGTTGTAGGAATTTTAACAAGCTTTCTAACCATACCAAATAGAGCTTCTAACTCAAAGAGTACAATTCATAATACTAAAAAATCCAGAAACTATGAATTTATTTTAAAATTCTGTGACCCAACTTCTTCTACGAAAATCAACTAAACTTTAGTACTTTCTCAAACTTACTTCACAACACTTGTTAGAAAATGAGTTAACATTCAAATAAAATTAAGCTTACATCTCAATTCCTCGTGAGAAGCTCAAACCAACTCAAAACCCAGATATTGTCCATGAGCTTCAAGCTTCTGTCATGAATGCCACTTCCTTCACACATTTCTTCTTCTTTTCTTTTTTTTTTTTTTAAATAACTTAATCACAACCTACCGTAGCAAATATAATTCAAGGAAGTTCTAGGGTTTACACGATTGGCTCAATACTTGCCCCAATGGGTGTTAGGCTTGCTCTGAACCTAGTCTATTAGAGCGAACAGTGGAAGGGTTTTCAATGGTTTTGAGCTTTTAATGATTATCTTTTTTCGCAAAGCCTTCAGGACTAAGCTTATGCGAAGAAAATTCATGGTGTTTCTGGAGAAGGATGGGTTTTCCGGTTGTTTTCTTTTTGACGGAGGATTCCTCCATCCATTTTAGGAATTTGGAAGTTAGAGGGATTTCAAGATTGATCTTTTGTTTTTCAGCTATGGATTTTTGTTGAGGCTTGAGGTTGAGTTTTTCGATAAGGTTGGAGAACTTTGAGAGCGAATTGTAATTTATATGCAAGGCTCAGAAAGTGGAAATAAGGCTTTTCGTAAGGTTTCCCTTCGCTATTTATAAGCAAGGAGTGACGATAGGTTGTGCGTCGTGTGCCTAATTATCTAATTGTTCCTAATTGTGCGTTGTGTGCCTCTAATAGGTCACACTCTCTTGTTTGCGTACAAGTTTCCTTTCTGGTTTCCTCGCAGGCACAAAAAATTCTAATTTATCTAACTAGAAAACGACGAGGAATGTGATAATAAAGCGGTAAAGGAAAGTGATAAATAAAAAAGAAAAGAGATAAAAGAAATAACAAAGTGAAAAGAAAGAAAGAAATTTTGTTCATTCTACCTATGTTGAATTGAAACTATATTATATTTAATTGAAATGAACAAAATGATGATAGAATATTAGAGAATGATATTTGCGGTAAATTTGAAATGTTTACATGAAATGCATGACCGATAAGCAATCAGTAACTGTTGGCCTAGGAGAGCTACCAACGATGAATAAATGTTGTTGGCAATACTTGATTAACATTTTACATTTTTTATTTGTTTCTAGTTCGATAGATGATTTCCTTTTCGAAGAATCTTTGCTCTAGACCAACTAAATAAACCGAATAATGTTGGAAATGAAATACCACGAAAGTGTTCAACTAAAAATGAGAAAACAACGGAAAGTGTGGGAGTGTTCGATTGAAGAGGATAGTTGAGCATTATCCTCCATTACTTGTTCCTTGTGCTTGATATCAATAACATTGAAGGTGATGGTATAGAATATTGGTTGAGTAATTGTCGATGTTAGAATGCTGGCTATGCATTGAATTTTCGTTTATCGGTTATTGAAAGGGAAGAATGGACATTTTGGTTAGTTTTTCCTAATGTTTACTATTTGCTTATTCCCTTTGATTTAAACTATATTAGTTAAAGAATTTAATTTAAATTTAAAACATGTTCAATTAAAATAATAATTAACATAAAATGTAATATATTTGTATTCTATTTTATATATTAATGGACATTTATATTTCTTGGATTTCATTGAGTATATGTTTAAGTCATATTTATTCATATCCATGAAAAATTAGAAAAGAAATAATGCATTCTAAGCAATTCCATTCTATCCTATCTATATCTTGTTTCCTATATCTATATTGGTGTAGTATTTGCCTCATAGCGTAATATTATAGAGGACAAAATAGAAGATATGTTCACCAACATCCAATCTTAATAGTGGAACCAAAAGAAAATATAGGCAACACCAAAACATTAATAAATATTAAAAAGAGTAGATTGTATTTATAAATTTACAAATGATAACAATGCAATTTATAAATCATTCAACACCAGTAACACATGAGTAGTATTGAATTCAACTTCTTGAAAAATTCATAGAAATTAAAGTTAGAAACCTCAAAATAGATAGGCTATAAATAGAAAAATTGCATTAGATGACAAAAAAAAAAAATTTAGAAAAAATCAATTCATAATACCTATTTTTTCTCTTTTGCATATTACACATTTAACAAATCGTAATCGGCTTAAATTTGCTATTTTTACAAATTTAAAAATGTAAACGACAAAAACTCTATTATCATAAATTTTTTTGCTATTTTTACAAACTCTCCCTATTAATATTGTAAATAAAGTATAGTAAAGACAAAAATATATCAATGTCTAGATTTGCGACTTGAGTTGCGTGTTTGATAGGAGCTTGTGGTTGCAGTCACAACTCCATTTTCTTCTCTGCTTCGTTTTCTAGTTTGAACCGAATTGGATGGTTCACCCTGTTTGAAAGATAAAAGCAAAAAGAAAAAAAATAACAAAATAAAAGTAAATCACTTATGCGTGATTGCCATCTATGATTAATCTAATTTATATCTAAATTTCTCTCTTTACAGAAGAATAATGTCCCAATTCCTAATCATGCAATAGTGTAGATTGGTAATGTGCACTATGTATCATTTGGAAAGTATATAGTTGAGTAGATGGATTGATTAATACTATAATCAATATGTTATAATAGTAGAATATATATATTAGAATTTTGGGTAGAAAATATTGAACACGTGACAATAAAGAAGTAAAAAAAATGAGTAGGAACATTAAATACTGTAAACAAATTAAATTTGAAATAGTAATACAAAAGTTAATCCTAGGGTCTTTAACTCATATAGCCTAAATTGCGACCTAACTTTTTAATAATTTTCACAAAAGACTTAAATGCCCATTTTATATTATTGGATTACTTTATTATAATTTTTTCTTTTAAAAAAAGGAATGAATTGTGAGTTATACGATTTTGGAAAGTATTGGAAAACTTTAATACTTTTCATATACCAAAACGACAATACTTTCCATATACGGTTTTGGAAAGTATTGGAAAAAATGATAGAGAGAGATTTATCGATAGAAAGTTTGAATACAAAAAAGATATTCGACGACCGATCACTGTGAAGAAATATCGCCCGAAACTTTGAAGAGATTTCGAGGTTAGTTTTGTTAAATAATACATTAGGTATACTAGGTATATTGAAGATATTCAG
>JBBPDI010000025.1:16775685-16801065 GCA_037974545.1 Cucumis variabilis | reverse complement strand
ATATTCATTCAAATAAGATTTGAATGAAATATTAATTAAATATAATTTAATTAATTATTAAATAATTGATTAATTGTTAATTAATCAGTAGATTAAGTAAAAGAAGCTCATGATTCTGTCCTATTCCTTTTCCTATTCTAAGAAAGAAAGAGAGTTATAAATATCTGGAAGAAAATAGTTTTCTTTAACCAAAATTCATATAGGAAAAGGTCAAGGCTTTTTCTCCCTGCAAAAAGAAAAGAATTTCTTCCAACTACCTCTAAACATTTTTCATATTCTAAGAAGGAAAGAGAGTTATAAATATCTGGAAGAAAACAATTTTCTTTAACCAAAATTCATCTAGGAAAAGGTCAAAGCTTTTTCTCTCTGCAAAAAGAAAAGAATTTCTTTCAACTACCTCTAAACAATTTTTCATCCCAATTGTTTCCCACAAACCAATCTCATCCTAGAGGATAGGAATGTCTCCGACGGGTGGTGTCTCTAATTTGGTGATTTGTAAATTTAGAAACGTCATCGAAAGTAAGTTTTCGTATCCTATAAATTGAAAGCATGTTTAGATTTATATTTAGAATTTTGATTCTAAAATTTTGCCAATGTACTGGTATTTTAAGATTCCCAAATTAATTTAAGGAATGGTCGTGTAAAATCTGTTGCTACCATGGGACTTTTATCCCTTCACTTTTTATTTAAAATAAAAGAAGTTACTAAATTTTAAAGGAAAAGTTTCAAACATTCATTTATAAATTATAAATAAAGTATGTAAAGAAAAAGTAATAAATAAAATACTAGTTTGGGCGCTATTTAAAATAAAAATAAAATATTATAAGAGTACACATGAGTTCTAAAATAAAATACTATAAATCAAATTATTGAAAACATAAATACGAAAGAAATCATAAACTTTCCCCTATGGCGAACCACGGTATCTTCTTGTCATTCGCCAGCTTTCCTCTACCTCTACCCTTACCTGAAAAATTTAACATAGAAAGTGTGAGTATAAACATATACTCAGTAAGAGACCTACTACAAGTCTCGCTACGTATCTGTTAATTTCTCGTTAGGGTCCTATAAGAAAGTATCGCATAACTATCGTGCTTCCAAACACACGCTATCTAGTGATCCCATAGGGACACATTTGGACTCTCAGTGAATCCAAAGAAAACACCCTAAAGAGAGTCGGGCTGACAGTAACCTCGTTGAATCATTCATAAAAGTTAGTGACACATGTATAAATAAGTGGTGATCTCGAGGGACACCCATATGATATGACTCTAACATACAAAGCTAATAGAACACCATAGTCTATACATGTAGCTTATCATAAATATCACATCTCAATCATCACGTATCTCGATCATAACATAACTCATTTATAACATATCATGGTCATCGTCACATATCTCAGTCATGTGTATTTCAGTGTCTATGTAGCCATCAATTTCAGTCATCTCTAACAGTCACATCATGCATCATAGCTACGTTAATGCATAATAAGAAAAATTCTGAGTAGTAGAATCTTTTTAATCTAATGTCCAGGGTCTAGTAGTAGAATCTCTTACTTAAGAGATTAGCTTAACAATTCTTCCCTAACAGTCACAATCTAAGTTTTCCAATAAACAGGTCCTAAACAGTAAGGGAAAGTCTAAAACTTAATTAATAAAATTAATTAACTAAACACCCAAAATTCCTTTCAATCAACTTATCCAAAGTTAAGGTTGAAACCAAATTCAACCTTGCTTAATTCCTCCAATTAAATCAATTGATCCTTCAAGGGAAAATACTCCAAATTATATCCCAAAATTAATTTAATTTAGACCAAAAATTAATATTTGGTGGACATACCTAAAACCCGACCAATTACTTACCAAAAAAATATCAAAACAAATAAACTGGCTTGAGAGAGGAGCTCTTGGCTTGGCTGAAAAAAAGAAAGAGGGTGGCTTGGCTCAAGGATGAAGGAGGAAGGATCGGGCATGACTTAGAAGAGATGGGTCGACTCAACTCACGAATTGAGAACTCAGCTCGAACTGAAACGATAATTTAACACGGAGAGGGACAGAGAGGAAATCGATTGGATTGGTTGAGAGACAGCTACACATGACTCGAACGAATCACATTTGGCTAGGGCATGGCTTCGTCCAAACGTTAATAGAGTATTGTCAGCAGTGACACAGTGTAGAGGAGAGGCGCGTATGAAGAGATGAAATTGAACGGCTTATGAAGTCTAGACGATTAACAGACCGAAAAGATTCGTCTATGCTTGAACGAGAACATGTGGCTATCAGCGAAGAGAAGTTGAAAGAGATGGAGATGGCTGGAGATGGTGAGCGGTGGACTAGGGTTTGTCCAAGGAGGGAAAAGATGAATAGTGTGATCTTGTACGTAGAACAAGGCCCTCTATTTAATACATAATAACAATAATATTAATTATTATTATTATCAATATTTTATTTTTACTTAATACATCCTTTTTCCTTTGGGACATTTGTAAAAATAGCAAAGTAAATTAAAATATTTACAAGCTATAGCAAAATTTTGGATTCTATCAATGATAGTCTTCTATCACTGTAGCATATCAATGACTATCACTGATAGAATTTCTATAAGTTGTAAATATTTTGTAAAATTTGTTATTTTTGAAAATTTCCCTTTCCCTTTTCTTTTTCCTTTTCCTATTCCTTTTCACATACAAAAATAAACCAAAAAAATAAATTATTCTCCGTCCTCATAAATAACCCATCTCATCAACTCTTTTTTTATCTTCCTAAAAATCTTATCCTTGCTAATTATATTATTTCCAATAATATAATTTCCTCAATATTCCATTACTTTAAAAAATCCATTTAATTAAACACAAATAACATTATTCCTAACCTATAAAAATCCACCATTAATTTACTAAATCTTAAATCAAAATCTTAATAACACCCAAACGAAATCCAACATAATTAAATTAACTAAGATAATTAAATTTAAGATTACCTTAATTTTTTGGGTGTTAAACTTATCAATAATCTATCATAGATCCTAAACTACAATTAACAAAAGGACAGATGAACAACAAAGATGTGGTGGATTGAAAAGTATAAATATATATTGTATTAAAGAATAAAAGCCTTCAGCCACTGTACAATGTGAACGAATACAATGTAAAGAAATACGAAAAATGAAAAGAATAGAAATGACATTACAAGTTAGGGAGATGGAAAATGGAATCTTCTTCACTCAGACCTCAAGATTTCACTCATTGACTGATCGAAGAAGAGAAAGAAATGCTTTAGAGACGGTGGAAGACTATTCCTTTCCACTATCTCTCTAGGGTTTTGGCTCATACAGGCTTAAAGTGGCTCATGCAAGCATCTTGGTTGGTCCTTCAGACGTGTAGCCTCACTTTTTCTTGATAGAGATGGAGTCATTTTTATATGAAGATTTAAGCGAGAAATATAATCTTTTGAGCATGTCAGCATTGAAAGCTACCTATAGTCAAGTCACATCAACTCCATCCACTACTTTTATCTTCTAGCGAACCTTTTCTCGTCTACTAATAAGGTCTTCTCGCGCAATCTTCATGCGAGTTCCTCTATGACTCACTAACTTTTTCTTTCGTTCATAATCTGCATTAAGACACTCAAAATAGGGTGAAATAGGCATGGATGCTTATGTAACGTATATTTCTAAATATTTATGAATTTTTAACATAAGCTACGCATTTGACACACTTCATATGCATTTTGGTCCCATTATTCTATCTAAAAGGCCATAATAACTTGTATTTCTACAAGTTATCAACCCGCGAAGAAATTCCAGTAATGAACCCTTAAATGGGAATAACCTATTTTTAATTTTTATAATTTTTTCCAGTTCTTAGATGCTCATTTCCCCGCCTTGTCGGACATCCATAGGTCTAGATGCCCAAGCTATACTCTTAAGTTTCTTGGGTTGGACAACTTCTTTGAGTTTCAACTCGTTAGGCAAGAGCCTCGATTCCAACAAACTCATGTTATCAATCTCTTTTCCAAACTCTTTTGCCACAACTTCAACTTTCTCATTCATTTTAACGAGCTCTTTCTTTTTAGCACTTTTGGCAGTTTGGATTTCTGCCAGTTTTGTTTTGGTCTCCACCAAAGACTACATTTTTTTTGCTCCTTAAAGGTTTGGCAGACACGTTCATCCTCCTCGAGAGCATTTTGTTTTCTTCTCGCCTCTTCTTCCTCCTTCTCTTATCTTCCATCATTTGTGACTTATGTATGCGTTCCCACTTTCTTCTCTCTTCATCTAGTCTAACCCTTTCTATTCTCTCCTTCTTCTCTTTTCTTCTCCGCTTTCTCTCGATCAAGCTCTTGGATAAACTGTAAAACTCTTTATCCGTATTGTGGTACAACTTCAATTTCTGGCACGACATTTAGTCCTTTAATGCCCAAGATTACCTTCCTCGTGCCATGCTTGATGCCCTTATACCTAGGCTCGGTATCATCATCAAGATTCACATTAAATAACCCAGGCTCCAAGTCTGCTAAATCTTCATAAATTTCCTTTTCTTGCCCCATCCACTCTTTTACATCAATAGTGGAATTATGGCAATCGGCTAAGGTGTTTGGGCTTGCTCCACCTCAGGTCTAACAAAGCGGCTATAAGAGGCAGTTTCATGATTTTTGGGTTTGAGATTGATCTTCTTCGCAGAGCCCTTAGTAAGGACTTTTGCGACGAAGATTCCTGGTGTTTGATTGAACTTGCTTTCTTTGTAGGTAAAGGTCCAGTGGGTTCCTCCCTCATTTGTAGGAATTTGAAAACAATGGGGATTTCAGAATTTTTCATTTGTTTATCGACCATTGTATTGATTGACGAATGAGTTTTTCAGATGATCAGTTTTTTGATGGGCAGATGAAGTTTCAGATGAAGGCTTAAGGTTTTGAGAGAAATGAGAGTCTACGTGAGAGCTTAAGGGTTTCGTAAAAAGGTCGAAAGGTTTTTTTCTTTGCTATTTATAAGCAAAAGTTTCATCATTATTACAAGGTCAAGTCATTTAATGTAATCCAACACATATTCAGTGCATCCCTTCTAAAGAAAAAATTATCGTTGATTTGATGCAACACTTTGATTTTCACTACGCGATGCACAACTCTCTAGGCGATACAAAATTTTGGGTAGAAAAAATTGATACCTTATCGGCTAATTGTGCATCGTGTACCTTTCCAGGTCACTCTTTTGCTCGCATAGTATTGCCCCCTATTTTTCCTATAGACATAAAACAACTAAACAAAACTAACTAGAAAGTGATAACGAAGGTAGTAAAGAAAGCGATAAAAGAAAGCGTAGAAAGGAAAATAAAATAAAGATTGTTGGAAAACGAACTAAGGGTAGATGCAGAAAAATTAACATAAAAAAATTCTCTAACCCTTAAAACATAAACAGACCGTGTATAAACAATTAAATCATGAATAAATATACCTTTGTGTCGATATTTCAAATTTGAATTATCTTATTCTAATAAGGATAATCCCCAAAATTCGTATCACCAAAACGCTGTGAAATCATAAACGTTCTTTGACAGTATCCACACACGAATTGGGAATTCGGCTCCTCAAATTCGAGTTTGCTAGAACCTCACAAAGTGAAAATTTTGACTCTCTCTGTTCTCTCTTTGTGTAGAATAAATTTTATGTCTTTGCTTGTATTTGATTGTTTGTAAAATAAGACACCCAAGGTCTTATTTATAGGCTTCCTAGGGTTTCCTAATAAGCTTAGAATTCATAATAAGCTTTAGGATTTCTAATAAGATTAGGATTCCTAATAAGCTTATAATTCTCTAATTGGGATTATTAATTAATTACGTCTACTCATAAGTTTTCAATTATCCAATTGGACTTATTAATTACGTTTTCTAATAGGATTCCAATTTTCCAATTGGATTTCTTAATTACTCAGCCTAAAAATTTATTTGACCCAATTCTTTTGTGTACAACTCGTTAGGTTCATTTAATATGACAATGGGTCCATAAGTCATTATTGATCTCTAGCAAGACATTATGGCTACCCATATTAAATTAAGTCGATGATCTAACATAATCTAATATAATTATTGTTTTAATCATTTTATCACATGATATCTATAATTGAATATAAGGCATTGACAAAGTCACCTTATCTATTTCAATTGCTTTCTCGATTAATAAGCATACTGAAATAATAAATGATATTAATATTCTTATTAATTCATTTATAGCATGGTCATGCATTTCCATAGTCACGCTTAATCGAGGGACCTGGAGATATTTCTCTATAATAAGAGGGATAAATTCCATCTTGATTAATCATTGTCAACTATATAATTCATAACATATTCGAGTACAACCTTTATAATTATCTAATTAAAGATAACGTTTGATTGCATCATAATAAATTAATTCTTATGTTTGACACTATGATAATCTCAGGTGTAAGGATTAAAACAATCAATTATTTGAGATTATTTATGACACATGTCCATGTAATAATCTCAAAAGGTGTCTGTCCAATTCTTATTCTCTAATAAGCAAATATTATTGTAATTTGTGTTTCTATATATATAATCATCCTATGATTATCAATTATAACTCAGACTAATTTTAATTTATTATTGTTCCCACAATAATAATTGATAGGAACATTTAGAATATAATAACCTATTCATGGATATTATTATACAATAACATGCAATTGAATAATAATGAGAATAATAACTTTTATTAAATAATTAATAAATCAATTATCCATAAAATTATTATAGAGCACAATAAAACACCAACAAAAATAATAAAAAGAATAATAAAGCAAAAAGAAAGAATGGAAAAATAAAGAGACCAAAGTTGATGCACAAAAAGCAATTTGTTTGTATAATAAATAATCATGCGATAAGTACAAACACCTTGATGCGTTTAAGGAAATGTTTATTAAGGTAGTTTATAATAAGTCCACAGAAAATTTGACACGATCTTTATCTTCATGGTATGTATGGATTCTTTAACCATTTACCTTAAACACATTTTTCTCGTCCAGCAAGGTAATCTCCACAACACCATGTGGGAAGATTTCGTTGACCACAAATGACCCTGACCATCGCGAATGAAGCTTACCCATAAACAAATGTAAACGTGAATTGAAAAGTATACTTTTTATCCAATGTGCAATTCGCATTTATGGATGTGGCTATCATCCCATGCCTTTATCTTTTCCTTGTAAATTATGGCGTTCTCATAGGTTTAAGAACTCCATTCTTGAAGCTCATGTAATTGTAATAACCTTGCTTCCCCTACAGTGTGATTGTCGAAGTTTAACTTTTTGCACGTCCATAGAACCTTGCACTCCAACTTTAGTGGTAAGTGATAGGCTTTCCTAAAGACTAATGCGTAAGGATACATGCACGTAGGCATCTTGATGTGGCACAATAAGCCCATAAGGTTGAGTCTAGGTGATCAGCCCAGTCCTTGCAGGATGAATTTACCATTATTTCCAATATTTTATTGATTTCTTTGTTGGACACTTCCGCCTGACCATTTGTTTGAGGGTGATAGGCGATGGCGACTTTGTGGTTGATATTGTACTTCGCGAGCAGTATTGCTATGATGCAATTAATGAAATGAGAACATTCATCATTGATAAGGACTCTAAGTATCACTAATCGTGAAAAGATGTTCTTTTTAAAAATTTTATTGATTGTAATCACATAATTCTTCGTGCAGGATATCGCTTCAACCCACTTCAAAACATAGTCCACAATCAACAAGATGTATAAGTGCTCACCATATTGAGTACATGGTCCCATGAAATCTATTCCCTACACATCAAAGAGTTCAATCTCTAGGATGGATTGCTTAGGAATTTCGTCACGTTGAGACATGTTCCCCATCCTATGGAACTTGTCAGACTTAACCATAAAGTTCCTCATATCTTGACATATAGTAAGCCAAAAATACCAACTCTGCAAGACTTTAGCAACCATCTTTTGTATGCCAAAGTACCCTTCATAAGGTGCTTCGTGCACATTGGGAGTATTTCATTTTTTTCATACTCAAGGACACACCTTCTTAATATCTTGTCTAGCCCCAATTTGTAGAGGAAAGGTTCATCCCATCTATAGAAATGACATTCGTGAAACAACTTCTTTCTCTGTTGGTGGTTGAAGTCTTGCAACTATGCTTTGCAAACAAGGTAATTGACTATGTCCACATACCAGGTTTCTTTACTTCAATGTAGAAGAGTTGTTCATTAGAAAATCCATCTTCAATCTCTTTCTTCTCACGAAATGGTTCATTGTTCAGACGCAATAAGTGATCTGCCACTTGGTTCTTGGTACCTTTGTGGTCTACAATCTCCAAATAAAACTCTTGAAGCAATAACACCCATCTTATCAATTATAGCTTGGCATTCTCTTTCACCATTAGATATCTAATCTCAAAGTTATCAGAATGTACCGTAACTTTGGAGCCAACAATGTAACTCCTGAACTTTTCTATTGTAAAGACTATAGCAAACAACTCCTTATTTGTAGTGGTATAATTCTCTTCAGCTTCATTAAGAGTTTTGCTCATAGAGTATATGGGATGGATCACTTTGTTCTATTTTGACTCAACATAGCCCCTACTGCCACATCACTAGCATCACACATGAGTTCAAATGGCTGTGACCAATCAGGAGTGATAAGGATAAGTGCCAAGGTCAACACGTCTTTCAAAGTTTGAAATGCCTGGTTTCATTTCTCATCAAAGTTAAAGAGTTAATCAGAGCATAGAAGGTTAAAGGCTTGGCGATTTGGAAAAATTCTTTGATGAGTTTTCTATAAAGCCCTGCATGACCCAAAAAGCTCATCAACAGTTTGACATTTGAAGGCAGTGGCAATTTGCTAACCATACAATCTTTGTGGAGTCCACTTCTAATCCCGCATTAGAGATCTTGTGCCTAAGCACAATTCTCTCAGTGACCATGAAGTGACATTTCTCCTAGTTAAGCACGACTCATGACTCTTCACATTTATCCAATACTTCTTCCAAACTACTCAGGCATTCTTTGAAGGAGTTTTGAAAAACTGAGAAGTCATCCATTTAATTGATTTCTCTAAAAAGCAGAAGATAGCCATCATGCACCTTTGCAATGTTCTTGGTACATTCCATAAGTCGAAAGGCATGCAGCCAAATACAAATGGGCCATAAGGACACGTAAATGAAGACTTATGTTGATCATCTGGTACGATTATGGTCTGGTTATAACCAAAATAACCATCCAAAAAGTAGTAGCATTTCTTCCTTGCAAACCTATCACACATCTGGTTAATGAAAGGTAAGGGAAGTGGTCTTTCTTTGTCATCGAGTTCAGATTCTGGTAATCTATACAAATCCTTTACCGAGTGACTGTTCAGGTTGGGATTAATTCATTATTTTCATTCTTTACGATAGTCATCCCTTCTTTCTTTGGAACACATTAGATCAGACTAACCCACTCACTGTCTGCGAATGGATAAATGACTCTTGCATCAAGCCATTTGATAATCTCTTTCTTAATGAATTGTTTCATCGTAAGGTTCAATCGTCTCTGAAACTGAATGGTGCCCTCATGACCCTTCTCCAACCTGTTTTTATGCAGCAATAGGATGGGCTTATGATAACTTATAGAAATACAAGTTATTGTAGTCTTTTGTATAAAATAATGAAGTCTAATCGCATAAGAATACACACAAGAAATCAAAGATATCCTGGCGTTGCATTAGGCATTGAGATAGACAACGTCTTGAGAAAAAAAAAATTATGATGCAGTGAGGAAGGTGTCAGCATTGGTCCTCTATGATGACGTTTCCATGAAGATGTCTAGAGACCATGAGGCTTCTGCGATGCCATGCATGTATACGTTGTCGTTACCCCAATAACGGGAACGTAGAAAACCACAATGTCAAGGAAAGTGCAAAAATTTATGAAAAGTTAGATTAATCGCAACATCTACATGCATGGCATTGGCATTGGGTCCATCTACAACAACATGGCCTTGATAACATCGGTAAAGGTTTAACCTTTAAATCATTATGACAACCTTTCGACGATGCAATAAAGTACAACGTTGTTATAGGTCAACCTTTTGCCAATGTAAGGTTGGACACATCATGGAAAATTATGACGTTTAACTGAATTTGAAAACATTATCACGACACCATAAGTGACCACGTTGGCATTACATAGAAAAATAACGATACATACACTTACGGCGTGGTGAGAGGACGGTGTTACTAGGATGCATAAGGAGAACTCCAATGATTAAAATTTTGTTTTCACAGAACACGGAACACAAAGAAAAGGAAAAGAGAAAAAGAGAAAGATGAAAGAGAGAGCTTCAACCATCCGCTGTCGTCCATCATTGACCGTTGCCTCTTTGCCCTTGGTTGTCACTGTCTGCTATCTACTTTCCTCCTATGTTCGACCCAGGGGTGATCCAGCGTAGAACGTAGGGAAAAGAGAAAAATAAGGGGAGGTTTCCAATTTTTAAAAGTTGCCAA
Source organism: Cucumis variabilis (assembly GCA_037974545.1). Classification (NCBI taxonomy): domain Eukaryota; kingdom Viridiplantae; phylum Streptophyta; class Magnoliopsida; order Cucurbitales; family Cucurbitaceae; genus Cucumis; species Cucumis variabilis. Next base: position 16,790,549 of record JBBPDI010000025.1, on the reverse strand, counting down.
GTATCACGTCAATGAGTATGGATAGATAAGGTGTCCATGTAAGAGATGTATGAACTCGAAAATAAGACTCATTAAAGGGTGTGGAAAGACATATACTAACGATTGGAATATGTCTCTCTTGTACAGATTTGGTGTATTATGGAGAGTCAGTGAACTTGTATAGAGGTATAAAAAATTTGATGAAAGAACTAGTACTGACCATTTTCATGAAGGAACTAACAGTGACCCCCGCCATGAATCAAATAGTAGTAATCTATTTCTTGAAGACAGTAAAATGTTGGGTATATTGCATGATTTACAATCGACGATTGAAAACAAGCAAGAAACGGTGGATGAAGGTTTGGAGAATGACATGCCATTCAATAATAGTGTAGAAGAGGAGACGATGAATATATTTAAGGAGTTATTAAACTAAGCACGTTGTGAGCTATACCCCTGTTGTTCAGAATTTTCATCTCTGAACTTTTTGGTTACGTTGATGCATGTCAAGGTTCTTAACGGTTGGAGTAACAAGTCCTTCGACATGTTATTAGAACTGTTCAAATGTGTGTTTTTGATGTGTAATACAATTATCCCTAGTTCCTTCTATGAAAAAAAATGAAAACTGTGTGACTTGAGCTTAGAATACGAGACTATTCATGCGTGCAAGTACGACTGTGTATTATATTGGAAGAAGTTTATCGATTTGAACCATTGTCCAGTTTGTGGTGAGTCTCGATATAAAATTCGTCTTAACAGAGATTACGAAGATTATTTGTATCACAAGAGGGCTTGCCTGAAATGATATGGCACAAGAATAAAAGAGTCAAAATAGAGGACGTGTTAAGACATCCAGCTGATGCAGAGGGATGGAAGCATTTTGATTCTTAATTTTCTGAGTTTACGTTAGATTCACAAAACGTTCATTTTGGATTAGCTTCTGATGGGTTCGTTCAATTTGGGCATATAAGTACCATCTACAGTATATGGTCTGTGGTGTTAATTCCTTATATTTGACACCTTGGAAATGCATGAAAGAGTCCAACTTCTTCATGTTATTGCTAATACCCGATCCAAGATCTCTTGGTAGGGAAATTGTTGTTTACCTCCAACCATTGTTTGAGAAAGTGAAAGAATAGTGGAGTCTTGGTGTTCATACGTATGATTCTTTTATCTGTTAGTTTTTTCAGTTTACACAGCTTTGTTGTGGACAATTAATGACTTTCTGACGTATGGTTACTTATCTGAATGGTGTACGAAAGGGTATCAAACATGTCCCATACGCATGAGAGATAAATCGCCATTCAGGATAAGAGAAAAAATAGCTGACATGGAACACTGACGTTATCTTCCAAATAATCATGTTTGGCGTAGAAGTAAGCTACATGATGGAAGTGTAGAGTGTAGGTCTCATCCAATTGTATTGAATGGGTCTGATATCTTGAAACAACTGGATTCCCTAGAGTTTCCAGTGATGAGTAAACATCTATCATTGAAAGATGAAAAGAAAAACAAAGAGCTCTGAATTGGACGAAGAGAAATATTCCTTATTGGTCATGTCTACTAATACGTCATAAATTGGATATCATGCATATTGAAAAGAACATTTGTGACAACTTGGTCTGTACATTTTTTAATATTGAAGAAAAAATGAAATATACTACGAAGGATCGGTTGGACGTTCAGAATTTAAAAATAAAAAAAGGATTTACACCTGATAGAAAATCGATAACAGATTGGTGAAGCCTCATGTAAGTTATATGTTGATTAGCATCGAATGAGTTGCTTTTTGTAAGTACCTGAAATCAGTTAAGTTTTTTGATACATTTATTTCTAATATTTAACGATGTGTGAATGATAGAAATGGGAAAATATCAGGTCTTAAGACCCATAACTGTCACGTTTTGCTTCATTGACTTCTACCTATTGATGTTCGAGCATAGTTACCAAAGAATATGTACTTCGCTATTACTGAATTGTGTAGGTTTTTCTGCAACTTGTGCACAAAGACAATAAAATTAAGTCATTTGGACCAATTACAAGCAGATATCATTAACATACATTGTACATTGGAACAAATTTGTCCATCTGCATTTTTCAGTATAATAATACCCCTTGTTGTTCACTTACCGTATGAAGCAAAAGTCATTGGTCCAATTAATTATAGTTGAATGTATCCAATTGAGAGAATTCTACGCATGCTAAAGCAATATGTTTGAAATAAAGCACGTCCCGAGGGATTTATTGTCGAAGCATATGTGATGAATGAATTAAGTACTTTTTGTTCGAGATATCTAAGTGGAATTAAAACTTGATTGTCTTAACAAAGAGAAAATGATGATAACATTCCCGAAGATGGGTACTTGGTGAGTTTGAAGTGTTCGTGTGGAAGGTATGACCATTAGGCATGACAAATTCATGATATCTATCACAAGACGAGAAACGCCAGATACATTGGTACATCTTGAACAATATAGATGAAATTACGGAGTACTAGAAGTACGTATTTTCAACTCTATACTTCACTAGAGATTTACATTTTTTTAAGTTATAGTCGTCACAAATACTCACAACTATAAACATTAGGAAACACTTAAGGTTGATACGTCGTCAGGCAAACAACTCTCTTGACTTATTCAAAAAATATCAACGGGTATTTTCTAATTGGTTCAGAGATCAGATATTTAGAGTACATAAATCCATTTGGAATTGATCTAGACTTATTAAAGACTTATATTTATTAGCAAAACAATTTCATATCATTGAAACGCGTGTAAGGGACATCCTTTCTAATGATTTCTTCTCACTTGTGATGGAACCTTCACTTGACGTTCGATCTTAGAGTGGATGCATCATGGGTAGGGTATGATTTCACACGATAGATCGTGATTTTTTACGCATAACACAAAATTGTGGAGTCATGGTAGTTAGTGGAAACAGTGCCAGTGGAAGCATCGAGAGCAATTTTTACAGTGTATTAGATGAAGTTCTTTCCACTCAATATCTAATTGGACTCCTTGTTTGGCTATTCAAGTGTAGATGGTTTGACACAGACAAGAAAAAAAATCATAGAACACACATGGAATTAAGGTACAAATCAATCAACACGTCTCATTTTTTGTTTTATGAGAAACTGTTCATTCTCGCAATCCAGACACATCAAGTCTTTTACATCGACGACCTAAAAAATGGTGCAAATTGAAAGGTTGTTCAAGTGATCCAAAATAAACATATATAGGATGTGCCCGAAGTGGGTGATGTTTAGGATCAACAACTAAATGTACACAAAATTATTGTAGGACATCGAGTGGATGATCACATTAATGACACTCTGTGTAGACTTAACGTTGATCCTACAATGGTGAGATGACCAATTGTGCGTTATGTCATTGACGACATCATAAACGATAATGACAAACAATTATCCATTCAAATCGGATCAAGCGATGGCGAATAATAATAATGACAAATCACGTATTCACATATATTTCATTTTTTATATGTTCAGTGTCAAGTACTCTCATATGTTTAATTAATTTTGGTTTTTATGTCCTCAGGTACTACTATATCTAATTTCCATGCTAATTTTGATCAGAGTGATTATCTTTTTTTATTTTAACGTCGAGGAGTTTAATAACATAGGAGGCACATCATCGGTGGGTGACACACCAGGTTAGTCACTGTTACATAAAAAATTAATTGCATAAGTGTGGAGTTTTGTTTATGAAATTATTTTATTTTCGTAGATGACTCTCAACTTAGTGCTCACACTCCTATGAGATGCGAGCACTCGAGGAACCTGGAGTTGGAACGATATGTTACATAACATGGAAAGATCTCCATATCTATTGCTCTAGGACATGATAAGCCAATCTCGCCACATGTTGTTCGTTTCAGCTGTACCATCGACGTGGTAACACAGGATACTTTTCCAATTCATTTTCTTAAGTGGACTAACGTTACACCAGAGTACATCAAGCTCGTGAAGGGCATTTAACAGGTAAGTTACTTATCTATATATATACAATCCTAACTCGTACATATATGTTACCTACGTATATATATAGAATCCTAATCTGTGTGTACTTTTCTTTTGTAGCAATGGTTTATGTTGGATTTACTGGATTTCACAGATTCAACACTTACTCAATTTGTTCAGCATTAAATGCTCGCCACCTTGAAGAAATTCAGGGAGTAGAACCACCACCATTTTAAAAAGTTCAGTGTACCTGAACAGGCACGTGTGCTGAGGTAATCCAAAAATAAATGTCTGGTGAGGTTCGAATAAGAGACATGGGAGTTGGGTGCACCCGTGTAATTGACTGACACATGTCAACCTTCTTCAATTATTTACATAAATGCCCCTTTATGTTTAATTTGTCTATTCTCCTTCGTTTGAACTTTAATTTAGGTGGTTTTTGTGTCGTTGAGTTCGTATCAGAGTCAACTTTCATATTCTGCATAAAAATATACAATAATAAACATATGCATGATAAGGATTAAGAGAAGTCTATCTTTAAACAGGTCAATATTTGCTCCATCAACATGTTAACCCACCTTCCAGATTAAAGAATCGTGTGAAAGATTGGCACTTCCTATGCGACCACTACCTTACTCTACAATTTCAGGTGATTTAGAACTTTTAATGTTCTCAAACTGTAGTTCTTTTTTTATGTAACATTTTGATTGTTTGCATGTAGGAGCTATCAATGATGAACAGAGTTGCTAGAGCAAAGCAACTCTACAACCACAATAGTGGCGCCAAGTCGTTCTTCAATGAGCGCACGATGTCACTGAACAACGGGATCATCTAGTTGATCGTGTAAAGTTGTTCAAGAAAACACACACCCAAGTGGCCAATTCATTTTGCCAGCGACTGTAGATGCTCATGTAAGTTTCTGCTATCCTTTTGTCTTATTTTGTACATACATTTAATTTACACATTTTACTTAATTAATAAAAAATTTATTGTAAAGTCAAATGCTGGAACTTGAATCTCAGCCCACCCTAAAGGGTTCTTAACCACTCTCTAGAGATAAGATATGTGAGACAATCTTGGATAGACTATTGGACTACTCAAAAAGTCTTGGTTGGGGTCCCAAGCCAAAGTCCCAACACGCTACTGGTAGTTCTTCATCTACATCCCACGAGCGAGAGATACACACTAGAGAGATTACCGAGCTACAAGCTCATCTTTAGGAAGTAGACAAAGAAAGTAACCAAAGGCACGAAGAAAGTATTCGACAAATAAAAGAAATGAAGAAGATATCTGAGGAACTCACCCGAGCTACGAGAGGACCTTGATTTCTTCATTGATGTACGTAATTTTCAACTTTTGCGTTCCTTAATTTTTATTGGGGTGTTATATATTTAAACTTAATTTTGTGCCATTGTAGGTTCGAAGACATGAGGGGACTGCATCTGCACTACTTAGATTATGTTTTTAGTTTTTTAGATTTTAGTTTAAGTTATTCATGTACTTTTCTGAACTACAAACGTGTACATTTTTGTGTATTTGAATTAATTTTAATATAAATTAGATTTAATCTTTTATTAATTTTACTTTACATGTTTTCTTGTTTTAGAATTTGAATCAATTTAAATTGAATTCGATCCCAATAATAAAAAAAAAATAATAAAAAGGTTCTCCCGACACACTAGATGCATCGAGAATGGACACCTCTAATGACGAGGCATCGTTCCACGCTATGTAAACATCACGTCGATCATTCATTTAAGCCGGCGTACATGACGACGTCCTCAATACCGTATTGTCAACGCATTGACCAAAACATCAACAGAACACTATTGTCGACGCTCTAACCTGATGTCGACATTATCTTATTATCAAAGTGTTGACCATACAGGTGCATCATGTGTCAGCCAAAACCATATGTCGACATTATCTTGTTTGAGCATCGACATTTGCTTTTACAATGCGGCACTCATGACACGCACTCTGACGTGTGTTTCTACGTAGCATAGACATTGTCGATGCATTTTCTTTTTTTACGATGCATGTCTACGTCGGCAAAAGTCCTACTTCTTGTAGTAATAGAAGTAAAGAAGGGAAAAAGTAAGCGATTTGATTAATCTATGGATAGTATGATACAAAATAACCTAACCCTTGTTTTATTGTGTTTTCGTTCTCTAATCATAGAAGTTTAGGCCAAACAAGTGAAGCTCGATGATATAATGTTTATGCAAGGAGATGTGTCCAGTCAACGGAGCAACAAGCAAATAAGTTAGGCGATAAGAGACACTAGCAAACAAATTTGGTTAACGCAAAAAAGAAAAACAAAACTAAAGGACGTCTATGCACCATTGATACAACTTTTTAGAGCATTAATGATGTATGGAATGTTCTGTCAACATCACTTCTAACCTATAAATAGAGCCTCTCATTCCATAACAAAGTGTGCACAAATTGGCCACAGAGCAAGTTCTTTACATCGTCCATCTTCTCCCTTCCCTGAGTTTTAGGTGAAAGCTTCGAACAAAAGAGAGAGAGAGTCATCCCCTTCATCTTTTCCCTCATCGATAGGCAAAAATTAGAGTTAAACAATATGAACAATCGTACTCTTAGGGGTAACACTTTCTTATGTATTCCATTTTGTATTTCTATTATAGTGCTTTTTAAGATGTACTCTATGATCAAAAGACCTAAAGTTATTTTATTTAAAGCAATGCATTCTTCTTCCATTCTTCCATTTCTCTGTTACTTTTCATTTTCAATCTGTTTAGTTAACTTACTAGCAATGAAATGTGTTTTTAATACCTAGAGAATCATAATGTTTAAGTTTTGAGTTTTGTTGAATTAAACGTGTATATCAAAGCATTGTATATTAGAGAGAAAAAACAATGAAGTTGATTATAATCACCTGACAAGTGAGAACATGCGTTTAGCTAAGCAAGTGATGAGAAAACTGTAGCAATACAATCTTGCAATCAAGTTTCTCCTTCGCATACCCTGCAGAAAGGCAAAAGCACCGAGAGGTTGCTCGCCTTAATAAGGGAGAAATTACTAGTAATACAATCAACATGATTAGGTATAAATTATAACTTAACTCTGTGTATTTGGATCACAAAAGGCGAGCAAGTATGGCAATGGCGTTGAGAGGCTGCTCGCCCTAATTCGAAGTTAATATATGCTTTATATCACCTTGAATTATTAAAGCACAATTCCTTGCGTTTAGATAATTAAACTATTATTTCCTCACCATGTCTAGACATAAGTTCAATTTTCATTTCCATCATCTCGCCAAGCTCACCTTGCACCGGCAAGCACCTTATTGTAAATAATTAGGATAAAAAGGTATATTGTGCATAATTTTGCTGTATAGTTATACCGCATGATTTAAGCCTCTCGCCTTAATTTATTCTATGTAGCCTATTCCTTTAATGTCTGTCATGGTCCATGTTATCGCCCGCTTGTGGATTTTTAGCATTTTTCATAATGCCTTTTCTTAAATAGCATTCAATTGGGCAAAGATAATGACGGGCAAAGTGTCATTCTCCCCTAGATATGCATATTTGAGATGGTTGGACAAATGCTTAAGCTCTAATTCTGGTGGTTCTTCAATTGATGGCTTGGTCTTCTTATCACCTTTGGTTTGTAGATCCAAAGGCTCTAACTTCCTCGTGCCAAACACGACATTTTATTCTTCCAGTATGTAATCAGGATCCTCATCTTCAAAGAATTATCCATGGCTAAATAGTTCGTTGAATGCTTCTTCTTTGCAATAATCTCATCCAAGGGATTCTATCGCGCTGCAGTTCTCAACATTTGAGAAAAATTTCATCGCGTTGACAATTTTAAACTTGAATTTTTCATTGTTAAATTGCATTATCAACTCCCCTTGGTGGACATTGATGAAGGCACAACCTGTTGACAGAAATAGCCATCCCAAAATGATGGGCACATCTCGGTTAGCTTCGTAGTCAAGAATGACAAAGTCTGCAAGGAATAGAAATTTGTCCACCTTAACCAAAATTTCTTCAATCTTGCCTTCAGGCTTCATGATGGATCTATCAGCAAATTGGAGTCTCGTGTGTGTAGGTTGAACCTCTCTTATCTCAAATTTCTTAAAGATAGAAAGAGGCATATCACGTTGATGCTTGCTTCAAGGTCGCATAGAGCACAACCAAGATCCATCTTCTCAATTACCCTATTCTTGAAGATGTCGCTTGCCTGCGTTAGATCTACTATATCAAAATCATTTAATCTTCTTTTCTTTGCCAAAATATCTTTCAAGAATTTGACATAGGAAGGCATTTGCTTTAAAGCATCAACAAACAAGATGTTGATGTGAAGTTGCTTCAAGATGTCCAAAAACTTATGAAACTATTGTTTGTCACCTTTCTTCTTAAGGCGACTATGAAAGGAAGGAGGCGGTAAAGGATTCAAGCTTGTTTCCTGGTTAGATGCTTTGCCACGTTGTTCATCTCACCTAGTGTTCTCCACTTCCTTGCTTTGTACGTCATTATTTTGCAAGGAAGAGCATTGCCAATTAAAGAGAAATTTAAGGCGTTAGAATTGTTACTTAAGCTGCCAATCTCAGTAGTAGAAGTAGAAGTGGAGTTTCTACATTCGATTTTAGGGTCGTAGATGATCAAATTCATTTCGCTTCTAAGTGTCACAACTTGACACTTCTCTTTCCCAGATCCCCCCACCTGATTTGGCGTTTTTGTATTACTTGGGAGGGATCCCTTTGGTCTTTCAAAGAAATCACTAGCTAACTGCCTTAGCTTTAGCTCTAGATTTTTTATTTAAGTGACTTGACTTTGCAGAAGTGCATCACTCCTCTGCATGTACTCGTAAAGGAGGGCCTCCATAAATGAGGATGAGGATGGAGTAGTGGTGGTGATTTGTTGATGATGAGGTATTGAATGGTATGGCCTATCATTGTGATGTCTTTCACGATAGTCAGGTGCTTTACCGCGATAATTTGCTTGACCACTCTATCACCTTTGATTATTTTCCTCTTAACCTCCCCAACTAAAGTTAAGGTGATCTTTCCACCCCACATTGTATGTGTTTGAATAGGGGTCATTTTTCACATTGGCGACAGTTTTAATGTTAAGTGGGCATGTGTCTGTGTTATGATGGTCGCCATATCCCACACAGCCCATTTTAGATATTTATTGTACCGCATGAACAAAGCTTCCAACAACATTACCTACGATAACTTCATATATTGGAGTAGCTTGTTTATCTTTGGGCTTAGGAGACTAAATACCTTTGGGTGTAGTCAAAGTAATCTCTGAAACCCTTTCATCATAGCTTCAGGTTCAACTGGGCGACCCTACTATCTTTCTCTCTGTCTTTGTGGAGTGCTCTAATCAACCACGGAGCTCGAATACGCACCCGCTGTGGCAATAGATTAATCTTCTTTATATTTTCAAAGGATATGCATGTAGTATAAGTTTTTCTCTCTATCACCCAAATGCAAGTGAAGAGAGATTTTCTGGTAAGTCCAGGGTCAAACACAGGAAGTTTAATGCTCCTAAATGTTTTATCACACAACTAAAATCATGTGGTATAATCTATACAGTGTTGGTATGAACAATATAATTTATCCTAGTTATTTACACTAAGGTGCTTTTGGTTGTGCAAGGTGAGCATGGCAATGAAGTGGGATGGGAAGTGAACTCAGTTCTTGGCATGGCGAGGAAGAAAGGTCTAATTTTTTAATCGTAATGAATTGTGCTTTAATAGTTTAAGGCGATATAAATCATATATTAACTTCAAATTAGGGTGAGCGACCTTTCGGTGCCTTTTCAATACTTGCTTGCCTTTTGGGATCTAAATACTCAAAGTTAAGCTATGATTTATATCTAATCATTTAGTTTGCATTATCAGTAATTTATCCTTGATTAAGGCAAGTAACCATTTGGTGCTTTCGCCGCACACGTTGGCATTTTTGCAACCTATGCGAAGGATGCTCTTACTTGTTAAATGATTGCGATCAATACCATTGTCTTTCTCTCGAATGAACAATGTTTTGCTTAGTTAACTAAGTCCAAGATTAATTGGACCTTATGAGATGTTAGAACATTTTGGGCCTACGGCATATCGTTTGGCTTTGTCTATGGAACTTTCTAAGATTCATGATGTGTTTCATATGTCAGTGCTATGTAAGTACACTTCCGATCCCTTCATATTCTCGAGGCACAACAAGTCCATTTAAAAGAGAGCTTGTCTTACGAAGAGGAACCAATATAAATTCTGGACAAGCAAGACCAAGTGCTAATGAACAAGGTCGTATCATTAGTTAAAGTTCTTTGGAGGAACCATACTATTGAAGAAGCAATGCGGGAAAGTTAGCAGGCAATGAAAACTTGATACCTATAGATTTTCATTTAATCACTTCAATCGAATTTCGAGGACGAAATTATTAAAAAGGAGGCAATAACTTGCAAGCTCTCGTCCCTTTCTCCTTTTACTTATATTAATATTTTCTAAGTTTCAAGAAAACCAATTTAAATCCAATTGTCAATTCTTTAAGGTTAATTTGTTTTTATAAGGAAATGAAACAAAGTTAGTTTGGTGAAAGACTTAGAATTTTATTAAGGATTTGAAAGGAATGAAGATAAGGGCAAAAAGTAAGTTTAATTTGAAGTGGGGGGAAATACGATCATTTTTAATATATTATTAATATTTATTTTTATAAAGTAATTAAAAAGAAAAAGAAAAAGGTTCAACTCTCTTGAGAGAGAAATCTTTCTCTAACGCAAGATGACGACTGCATGTCGATGAATCCTAGTTAACGCTCTTGCATCTCTCTCCATCATGCGTCAGCCACGATGCACTCTAGCCACGGTGTGACTAGCCAACACCATACCAAACCACTAGGCACCGCTCGCCTCGCCAGATGACGACCACCCTATGATGAACCCTTCGAAGGTCACATAGATCTAAAGTTGTTAGAACCAATTTGTGTTGTCTTGTCTGAGTTCCTTAAGGATTTTGTCACCAATCTCCAACACCTAGTCACCATTCGTCACTATTTCAGAATCACATCGTTGTTAGCCTTGCTCTCTTTTAACCATTATACCTTAAATATGAGATTAATGGTAAGTTTCATTGTTTTAGTTTTTTTCTTTTTTAAAGATTTTAGACTATCCATTGAGTTTTGGCTTAGACTAAACAATACCTGTTACATTTTGAAGCTAGATTTAAATTTTAAAGAGGTTAAGTCGCTATCTAGTCATTTAGATGCTCGAAATTGGGTGCTTTGGCACAACTTGGGTAAGATTTTAAGTTTTATTGAATGGATCTCTAAAACCTATTGAACTTCAATGCCATTATTAAGCAGATTATAGTTTTTGGATGCTAGGATTCGATAGTTGAAGGCCATTAGAGGATTTTTCATTGAAGTTAAGGTTACTTTGCTAACTGCTTCGTAAGTGTTAGAGTAATTTAAGTGAATTTTCTTCAAGTTCTTACATGTCCATTGAATCTAAGCATTTAGATTAGATTACTCATAATACTCGGGTCCTAAAGTTGGATGTTAAAGATCAAGAAGAGACTTTCTTTTAGCTTTGGAGGTCATTGGGTGTTGTTTCTACATGTTTGAAACATAACTAGTTTGAGTGATCTTAGGAAGTGATTAAGTTTGACTAATGGTAATATAATGGGTATAAATCCCAAGCATCATCGATAGTTGAAATAAACGTGTATGAAATTAAAAGACCCACTAAGATTGACTTAAATTGGATGCTTAAAGTATGTGGAGTATGATACAAGTCTAATAAGAGAAGTGGAAATTGGACTCATTGAACCATAAATAGCTTGAATTGTCATAATGAAGTGTTTTAGAGATAGTTGTGACATCTTGACTTGTGAAGAAAACTGAGAGACCTTAATCGTTGTTTCAGGTTAAATTGAAATGGGGAAAGCATATAATCTCGGGGAATCGAGTTTTTAACTGTGAGTGGTTTATTTTCAAGAATTTCATTATAAACCTATATATGTTATTATAGTACGCTATGATTGTAAAAATTTTTACTATGATTGTTTTATGAACTAATATGTTAGAAATGTTTTCAAAATATGATTTCTAGTTTCCATGAACTTTTATATTTTGGAAATATGGTGGAACCAGAACTTATTAATCATGATTTAGATGAAAATTGGTTTAAAAAAATATCTCTCGATCTGTTATTAAACTTAGATTGCTTGAATGGAAGGTTATTCTTAAAATATGCGTTTATCATTAAGGATTGAAAATGACTTTATCAAAATGTGTTTCTAACCCTGTTTGGCTTTTAAACATGAAATGTGTGATTTTTATGAATGTTGATAATTGCACTAAAGGCTAAGTGAATGTGTTTCTGTAGCGTCACCTATGGTTGTCAGGGGATTTTGAGTTTGAAAGAGATTGTGATCGGAGATCCGAGAACCTGAGCCTAGGTGAGGATACGGATGAAGGATTGTGATATGGCTTCGAGTCTAGCTTATCCTATGGTGGGTGGCTCTACGTGCACATAGGAGCTAAGTTTGACCGCATGTTTCATGGTGGATATGGATCACATGTGAGCTATTCTCAGTCGCGTATTCTATTATGGTTGGATGGATGGAGGTTGTTATTATGGCAGGTACTAAATATGTGTGAGATCAATCTGGCCACGTGTTTTCTTGTAGATATAGATCACGTGTGAGCTATTCTCAATCGTGTATTTAGTATTCTACCATGGTCGAATTGGAGGTTACCATTGTGGCGAGTGCTAAGTATGTGTGAGCTCAGTTTGGCCGAATGATTCCTTGAATCATGCATATGCTATTCTTGGTCGCATATTTAGTCGCTCTGCTATGATAGACCCTTATATGTTACAAGTTTGTTAGCATTACTTGTGTTTACGTAATATGTGATGATAACGTTTTAATTATTATTTCATTATCAATGCATATTTATACATTTTTTAAAGCATGTTTTACAAGTTTTACTCCTAAAAACTTGCCATTCACTGAGTTTTTAGCTCATGTTTTTAATGTTTTCTCCTCCTAGGTAGCGGTCAATATCTAGACTTTCATTGATCGTCTCGCCACTGATTGTGGATTTCTTTTTGCTTTGTATGTCTATATATTTATGTTTTGTGCCTATCATGAAGTTGGTTAGGAATAGTGACGCTTGTGTTAAGGAACCCACTTTGTTTAGGACTCTGGATTATTTTAGATGAGTGTGTGGTGAGACACACTCGATGTTATTTGAGTTTGAAAAGCATAGAAGTGTGATTTTCTTCTATTTTCCAAGTGTGGTTAATTCGTCTTTTAGGGGAGACTGCCAAAAATTTTATAGAATTTCTTGAAAAGTGTTTTACTAAACTTACATTGGAAAAGGAATGTTTTTAAAGAGTAGATTCACACTACAAGTCTACGACCTAGGTTAGAGGAAAAAAACTAGAACGAGGTGTGCCAGAAAAGTTGCATCGATACCATGCAAACAACCTTTTATCCTTTTTCTAACTTTCGCGCCAATCAAATTTGTCTGCTAGTGCATCATATCATCTAGCGTGATTGCTTGTCGTCGTGTTATTGTTGGTTGGACACGTCTCCTCACGTAGTATTTCTTTGTTCAATATAGAATAGCCTAAACCTCTTTCTATCGTTGAGCCCTACTTCTTTTTGCCTATTATCCTGCGATAAAAATTTTTAAAACGCGATAAAATAGGGATGAGGTTCTTTTGCAAGGCGCGATACTCAAGTTAATCAAATTACTTACTTTTTCCTTTGTTTTATTTTATTCTCACGTGATAAGACTTCATTATTTTATATAAAATGCTACAATAATTTGTATTTCTACAAATTATTCGTGTTTCTTCTTATTATAGTTCATATAAACATTGATTGAATAGAGTGGTTTTAGGTATTTTTTGGAAATGAGATATTAACAAGTTTTGTTTATATACTTACGTCAAAAGGAGAATAGTACCAAAGAGGTCATTTATAAGAGAATTGTAATGGATATAAAAAAATATATTTACAAAATATAATAAAATATTTAAATTAAATAAAGAGTTGGATAAATTTTAGTATTTTTATAAATAATTCCGATATTTTACCATTTTAGAAAATGTCTTTAATTTGTATAATTGAGGGTGTTATTAATATAGAAAAACAAAGGAACATAGAAAATAACTATTATGGGTCCACTATGTCCCAAAAATTAAATCAGAGACAAAATATTATGCTAATTTGGGAATTTGCACCCAGTTGAGATTGTGGGTCTTTCAAGGAAAAAAGATTTTCTTTTTTCTTTTTTCTTTTCTTTTTCATTTTCAAGGGAGAGGAAAATGTGTCTCTCTAATCCTTAATGTCAGGTGCTTTCTTGGTACTAACAAAAGTATATAATCCAAAATAGAAGTACAATAACCCTAAACATTATTGAGACCAACATACCAAATTTCAAAACTAACAATAAAAGCTTTTAATTATAAAATAAATCAAGACAATAGTTCTTACATCTTTCACAACCATTAAGCTTTGGTTGAGTAACTATTTTGTTTTACGTTTTTTCTTTATTTTTAAACTTCGTGTTGGTATTTTCTCACAATTTTCTAATATTTTTTTTATTTTCTAATATAAAGATATGATATTTTAACATTTAGAAAAACAATTGAAAACTATGATATTATTTGGTAGTGGTTTTGTTTTCTTTTTTATTATTATTTGAAAATTAAATGTATACGTGTGACAGAGACTAGCATATAAAGGCACATTCTACCATCACAAAGAAGAGATTATAAGAGAACTTACTTATTTTTTTTACTTAACTCATCAAACACACACACAACGAAACCCAAAGCAGACGTGATTCAAATGTCAACAAAAGCTATGCTTCTTTTCTTACCATTTGTTTTTCATTTTCATATTTTCTAACCAA
>JBBPDI010000025.1:16751973-16775585 GCA_037974545.1 Cucumis variabilis | reverse complement strand
ATTAGTTCAATATCATTAATTCATACAATGGTGGAAATGAATTAAAATTAAAAAACAATTACATTAATTCTATTTAGAAAAACTTTTAAACCAAAACATGTTCATTTGAATTAATAACATTGATTAAATTATGATTTCTATCAATATTAGTTTAAAAGTGTAATTAATATAATTATTTCAATATATTGCATTTTTATAAAAGTTTTTTTTGTATAATTAATTTGTCATATACAGTTATGAGTTTATCAAAAAGTTATATATAATTTGTGATATGCAATTATGAGTATGTAATTAATTTCGATGCGTTAATAATATAGAGAACCCTATCATAACCTCTTCCTAATATCTCAAGATTTAAAAGATATCAACAATTTTATTCATTTTTTTATTTCACCATTGTATTGAAGATTTTAACTAACTTTATTCATTTTTTATGTTAAAATAATCATATTATTAACTTTTATTGGCTAAATCTCAACATTTTTTTATCTCAAGATATGCTGAATCTTTCCTCAACTCTTAATAACTTGAAAATTGAAATTAATTTTCGTATTAGATCTTAATTTTATTTTTAAAATTTGAATTTGAAAATTAAAATTAGTTTTCTTATTAAGATCTCAATCTTTTTTTTATTATTATTTGGAAATTAAATCTCAACCCTTTTTTATTTCAAAATAAGTTAAATATTTCGATCCTTAATAATTTAGAAATTAAAATTAGGTTTCGTATTAGATCTTAATTTATTTTTTAATATTAATTTTTTCCAATAAACTAGGTTAAGATATTGTGTTTTTAGATAAAATCACCCAAATTCCATCTACATTTTATTAAATAAATAATATAAATAATTTTTTTAAAAAATCAGCTAAAATTTCCTAAGCGACAAGGAAGATAACTTTTGTATCTTTTTGTTATGAGTGAAGACTTTTGAAAATCCGAGATGGAAGATGAAAAATGAAGATAGTGTTTGCGTTCTTCAAATGTTTATCTTGGTCTTCTTGTAAAGGAGTGATGAAGTTGAAGATGAAACTGAAATTTCAAATGCAAGAGGGTGGAGATTAGGGTTATCGACTTCAAGGGGGAAAGATTAGGGTTTACCCGCTCGAACAAGATGAGATAAAAAAATAGAAAAACGGAGACGAAGGAAGATTTTCAAAATGGAAGATGAGAAAAAAAATGAAAAATGAAGAATGAAGATCGTTGCAACGGGTCTGAAAAATGAAGATGAAAGGTTTTGATTTTGATTGAACAAGTATGCATTCAAGATTGATTAAAGTGTATTTATTCTATTAAGCTTTAAGAAAGTAGCGTATATTTTTTGTGTATAGGGGTATTTTGGGTTTTTGCAAATTCTTATTTTGTATTTTTTTTCATTTTGCCATTTTTGAAAAAAAAAATAGGTCTTGCTATTTTTCAAAATGACAACTTTATAATTGCTATTCTTCTAGTTGACCCTTATAAATATGGACTTTCATTTACATGCAAAGAACTTTTAGTTTCTTAATGAATTAGAGTTGCTGAATTTAAATATAAAATAATTTCTCTCAAGCCCTAAAGTCCAATCTCACAAGAAAGTCCACTTTTCTTATTTCCCATCTCTTTCTCTCTCCTACTTCCTTCAGTTATCGTGTTTCACAACTTGGTTCAAAGTCTGGAGATAGGAGGTCAACTCTAGTGGCGGTTCGAGTCGAGTAAGCGTGAAGATTTTCAAGAAATCGGAGCTACGAAGGTTAATTTTCTTAAAACCTTAATTTTATTAATATATAGGGTTATTACACATTAATTAAGAGTAATTAGGATAGAATTTTGATCTAGTTTTTGGTGCGAATGTCTAAAATCTATTAAAGTGTATAATTTGAAATTTAGGGATGAAATGAAAATTAGATTTGAAACCTAGGGTCTAACTAGATATTTTTCTATTCTTTGCTTTAAACATGCTCCTCTTCTAACTTGTCTTTTCTTTTTATTGCCTTAAAATACTTTCTTAGTTTATGTATTTTTGAATTATACTTTCTACTTTCTATACTAACAATAAATATTTTATATTTAGTTTCTATTACTAGTTTAGGGTTGTCTAATGTTGGTTGTTTTTTTAAAACTGTTAATAATATTTATAAATATAGCAAAAAAAATTAATATGTATAATGATAGATCAGGATGGACTAAGATAGACATCTATTAATATTAACTCAAATAGACATATATCAGTGTCTCACTAAAGTGAAAGATGTTTATTTGGGTCTATCACCAATAAAAAGTAAAATTTTGATATATTTGTAAATATTTTCAAAAAATTTTCATTTAAAACAATTTCTCATTTTTTATTATTTATTAACATTTTTGCTATAAATTTTAAAAAAATATTTCATATAGTGTACTTTTTAATTATTATTATTTGACCATGAATTTGGAATGACTAAATTAAAGGTTTATAAAAAATGCATGACTAATATTTCAACCTTTTCTTTTCTTATTTGACTTTTAACACCTTTGCTCTCTTAAACATGAATCTAAAGTTGTTCTCATTTCTTTTTTCTTTTCTTCTTTTTCTGCCAATAAATACTCTTTTAACTTTTTTGTATTTCTATTCTAACATGTCTATCAGTAAAGTTATTTTGTTTAGCACACAAAATTTTATGTGGTATTATAGCTTTCCCGTTGTAAAAAAATATCTATAGTGTTCGAACAAAATTTAAAAGCAATAAATTTATATGGAATTTGGTGGTTAAAGGCAAGTTTGGAATAGAAGATCACATAAATGTTGTTAAGCCTATCAATGTTTTTAATCATGCGCTTTGATGGAAACCACATGGTTTGCTATTGGGTAAAGTCCCCCACTCTACACTTTAGATTCCTTGATTTTCTTTAGCACAGCTTCAAACAAATAATCATTTAATTTAAAGTGATGGTAATGAAACTATCCATAACTACTGACCACTTATTATGTTAGTGGCTATTATAAGTCAACTCTCATACAACATTAAATTTCAAAATTATAATGGTGACAAATAACTTATTTTAAAAACTATATTAAATTTTGAGCTCTTCTTTTCCTTAGAATTTTACTTCTGTTGTTCGAAAAGAAAAATACACTTAAAACTTCATGCAGTAGGAGTCGTGTAAATTTGAATATTATATATGACCTGTAAAACATGCAACTTTTAAATGTAGTTGTACTAGAGTTTTAAGTGCTTATATTGTCCTAAGTTATAATAATGTATTTATAAATAAATATTCATCTAAGGAGCCTAAACTCTGATTCGAAAGTTATGTTAGGCTCTTTCTCGAGTCTAATAAATTATCCCACACATTTAACATGCTTTATTAATCAAATGATGAGGTTCGACATCAACCAAGTTGAGCAAGTCAACTTAGGCATTTGGCCTAAACTCCCGTCTTTCCAATAACCAAGTTTTTTTTAAAGTGAACCTTGACCTCGACTAACAGGTCTGTTTGAACTTTCAATTCAAACTCTTCTTTTCTATGGGTATGTTGGGTCTTTGGGTGTAGTTTTCAAGACAAAGCTTCATTCTTTTCTTCGACTGATAGCCTTATTAAAACTCCCTAAAAGTATATTGTGCCCTCTAGTCCAAATTTATCATATTGACAATAATACTGATTTAATATTATTACCTTCTAATGCTCTATTTTGAATTTATCGTTTTCTAGTATACATATTTCCATGGAGACAATTTCTCATACAATTATTATAAATCTAATTTTTAAAAATATGTCATTTAGTTATTATATATATATTTTTTGATACTTATGCCAAAATATGGACAAGAAAACACATCTATCCTTCATTTGATACAACTGTAAATTTGAAATTCAAAGAAGATATGACGAGCAAAATAATAAGAATCTAGACACCACTGTGGTAGTTAGCACATAGTGTCTCATGCCTAAATTAGTAAGAGGATTTTGGTTGTAGCAAGAGTTTGTTGGAATGAGAATAAATTTGCTTCTTTTGTAGTCATAGGATATCTATTATGTAATTATGATCTAAACTCCTCCTATTAGAATTTACAAGTCATATTTGGTTAGTTCTCGAGTCAAATGGGTCAAGGCTTCAATTTTGTATGCCTTGTTCATCAAATAGAGAGGCTAAGTAAGGTTGAGGTCGAGAAGGTTGAAAAGCATTTGAAAGTGTTTTGTCTACTTTTTATTTAAAGGTATTTTTATTGGATTTAACGTGCTTGCTATTATTTTTAAGAGACCCATCAAGAAAATGAGAGTTGGGGAATCAAAAGAACCAAATCAGGTTAAATATACTATCTGATGAAAAAGTAATCATTGGTAAAATTGGGGGAGTGTCAAAACATAACGTCATTAACAAAAGCAAGAGAAATTTGGAGTCATGTGCAACATTATGGCACTAGGAGGGCATCACACGATGCTACGAACGAAGACAGACTATTGAGAGCTCATGTGTAGGTAGCACCCAACACTAAAGTTATATTTTTGGAAAAAAAAAATTAGTTTTTGGCAATTTTCTCTATAATTTCTATGGTTCTTCAGCTTTTCAAAACATGAAATTTTGGAGCCCTAAAGTGAATTTTGCTATAGAAAAGAGTTGAAAGTGAGAAAAATTCATTGGATGTTGTTCGTGATCTTGAGGTTCAAATCAAGGTGAAATTGATGATGTCCAACCATGGGGAATCGCTTCAACGATAGTGATAATCTTTATATCGTTCCAATGATGGCATAATCTTTATATATGCCAATTTGTATGAAAATATATTTTTTTGTAACTATAAGTATTTAAATTCTATAGTTTTAGAGTGTTGATGAATTTGTTTATGGATTTAAGTTAATGCACGGTACTTTTATTGTTTTTGTGGAATTGAATGCTTTCTAATGTTATTGTACTTAATTTATATTGATTGGCCATTAATACATATTAAGTTTAATTTTTAATTAGATAGATGACATGTTTAATTGAAACTGTAGCATTAAAATTGTAGTTAATCTCTCATGAAAGTAGTTAGGTTATGAAAGTTCTTAAAGACTAGTTTAATGTTGTGCTTCTTATGTTGGTTTCGATAAATTAATAATCAACTATGTTGGTATGCTGATGCCAAATTTTGGCCAGAACGAAGATTTTTGTGTGAAGTTTTCTTTGTCTTACTTTTCTATATATTAAATGAATAAAGTATATGTGTACTTATACATAGCCGAACACCAAAAAGTAGGAAAAAATAAATAATGATAATTACAAGTAACCAATGTAATATATACAAGTTTTGCTAGATGATTGGCTGAGTAGATATTCAGTCCATCAGTTCCAACAAATTGAAGATTTTTGGATGTTGTGACATGGCTCTGAAGAGTGATGAATTGGTTATGACCTGGCCTTTGTAAACAAGCTGTGTGTGTTTCTTATGTGACATTTTTCCTTAACATTTTCCCTCAAACGAGAGGGTAACTCAATTACATTGAGTTTGGACCGTAAGCATTGAAAATGAGATTGTGTGAGAGGGTTTGTGAAGCAGTCAGCTAGTTGATTAGCTGAAGGGATGTACCAAACTTCAAAAACACCCCATAGAACTTGGTTACGAACAAAGTGAACATCAATTTCAAAATGCTTGGTTATAGCATGAAACACAGGATTTGTGGGAGGGTCCCTACACTAATGTAATCACACCATAAATGGGTTTGGAGCAATTAAAAATAGCAAGTTCAGAGAGCAATTGTTTCGGCCAAATGATTTCAGATGCTACATGAGCAATAACTCGATATTCAGATTCTGTGCTTGATTGTGCTACAACATTTTGTTTCATAGAAAACCAAGAAACTAGATTGCTGCCTATAAAAACACACTATGCAGCTACAAATTTACGGTCATTAGTATTAGAAGCCCAATTAACATCAAAGAAAGCAATAATAGATAGATACTACTCCACGATTTTTTGATCCACTAACATATCTTAATATACATTTAACTACTTGCCAATGAAGATCAGTGGGTTTCTATAGAAACTGGCTTAGATGATTTACTATATATGATTTGTTTGGTCTAGTGTTGGTGAGGTATTGGAGTGCTCCTAGAGTACTTCGATATATGAACAAGTCACCTAAAGGTGTGCCATCAGTGATTTGCCAAGAACATTGAAGAGAGCATTGATTTTAAATCAGTGAGTTGAAGCTTGTGGAGTAAATCATCTATGTGTTTAGCCTGATTGATAATAAAGCCAGATTCAAGTTAGTGAACTTTAATTCCAAGGAAATAATGTAGAGGGCCTGTCTTTTAGAGCGAATTATGCATCAAGGTACTTTATCATTTTGTCAATCAAGGCAGAATTATTGTTCCCAAGGACTATGACATCGTAACAATAAACCATAAACAGAATGATGGAATATTTGTTTCAGAATATAAAAAGGGAGGAATTTGACCTTGAATTTGTGAACCCAAACTGTAATAGTTCATTAGTGTATTTCATGCTCGAGGTGCTTGCTTGAGGTCGTATATCACTTTATCTAGTTTACACTCATAGTGAGGAAAGGCAGAGTCAATACACCCCGAGGGTTGCACCATATACACATCCTTTGTTAAGTGACCATTGAGGAAGGTATTATTAAAGTTTAAATGTTGTAAGAACCATCCTTTTGAAACAACTTTGCTAAGAATCACCTGAATGGTTGAAGCCTTAACCACAGGACTGAAAGTTTCAAAGAAATCGACACCCAAATTTTGATGAAACCCCTTGGCTACAAGACGTGCCTTGTATCTTTGAATAGATATATCTACAAGAAAATGAAGTTATCTCAACGCAGAAAAAGGCGTTGAGATAAATGACATCGTAAAAAGATGCTTTCTACGACGCCATAAAAATGGTGTTGACAATGGTCATCTACGCCGACATAGCCTTGAAGACATCGGGACAGCATAGACTTCTCCGACACCAAGCACGAACACGTTGAGGAAATGTTTCATTTAAATAATAATATACGTTTTCTCTGATGCCATGCAAGTACACGTCAGCATTGCTCAACTACAGTCGACGTGGAAATGTATGGTGTCAAGAAAGAGGAAATCATTATTAAAATTTAGGTCAATCCCGATGTGTACGTGCATGGTGTCGACAATTGGTTCGCCTATGACGATGTTGGCATTGACCATGTCGGGAAAGGTTCAATCTTTAAATAATTATTGCAACCTTTCTGCTACGCCAAAAAGTGACACGTCGGGATTGATCGAGTAGGGGTTGACAATGTTGCAAGAAAGTGCGACGTTTGAAATTTTTGAAAACTTTGTCACGACGCCATAGGTGACTACGTCGGAATTACATAGAGAACTATCAAGATAGTCACTTATGGCGTTGCGATTAGGGAGGTTCTCACGACGTTTTTTGACTGCATCGGGAGAACCCCTGTCAATAAAGTATTATGTGTTCAAAACTTAGAACATACGAGAGAAAAGAGAAAAGAGAAAGACAAGAGAAAAGAGAGACTGCTGTTAGTCGTCCACCGTCGCCGTTCGTCGAGTCATTTCCCACCGTCCTCTTTTCATTATGAGTTACTTCGTTATCTCTCTATTCTGGTAAAAATGTTGTATTTTTTTTTGTTTCTAAATAAATGTATATTAATATGTTGTATATTGTAGATTAAGTTGTATGTATATTGTATATTGTATGTATAGATTGTGGATTATAGATTGTATATTGTATTTATGTTCTATTTATAGATTGTATATTGTATGTATGTTTGATATTAAGTTTGTTGCATGAATAAGTAAATGTATGATTGATATTAAATTGTATATGTATATTAAAATTGTTGAAAGTGTTTGAATTAAAATGTATACGACTTGTTTAAGAATTAAATTATATGTATAAATGGAATTTTAAAAATTTTAATATGTTAAGGTTTAAATTATTGAAACTGTGATTGTTTTAGAAGGATTTAAATGTATTGAAATTGTTGAACTGATGAAATTGAAAAATTTTAAATTATTGAAATAGTTTAAATACTTGAAATTTTTATTGATTTGTTGTGGCTATCCTGCAGTTATGATCGCCTGTAATTTATTATTTGTGACTATGATTTGTTTGTTAGAGGTAAGGTAACTTTTATTTATTTAGAATTATGGTAGCCTTTAATGTTTTATAATTTGTTCGCAATGTTAGGTAGCTTCTAATGCTTGTTAGTTGGAAATGTTAGATAGATTTTTTAGTTTAAACTAATATATAGTGAAAGTTGGGATATTGGATACTTGTGAGGTGTAGCTTATTCATGGAGTAAGCTTTAGCATTTGAGATGAGACATATAAGACTAATTAAATGTATTTATGTTCTATGTCTTTAATAATGGACAAGGTTTTGATGAAACTTAGGAATAAGTTCTCGGTTGAGTATAGAGAGGGAGTTTTATAATTTTTAGAGGTTGCAAAGTATCACATCGATGAGTTTGAACAAACAAGGTGTCCATTCAAGAGATGTATGAACTCAAATTGGGACTCATTAAACGGTGTGGAGAGACATTTATTAACGATTGGATATCCCCCACCTACACAAATTGGGTGTATCATGGAGAGCTTGTAAACTTATATAGAGGTATAGAAAGATTTGATGAAGAAACTAGCAGTGACCCTTTTCATGAAGAAACTAGCAGCAACTCTTTCCATGAAGGAACTAGCAGTAACCTCTTCCATGGAGAAACTAGCTATGATACGTTTCCTGAAGACAGTGAAATGTTGAGTATGCTACATGATTTACAAGCTTCGATTCAACATGAAGAAGAAATGACGAAGGAAGGTTTAAAGAATAATGGTGTAGAACAAGAGATAACGAACATATTTAAGAAGTTATTAAACCAAACACGTCGTGAGCTATATCCCAGCTATTCAGAATTTTCATCCCCAAACTTTTTGATTACGTTGATGCATGTGAAGGTTCTCAATGGTTGAAGCAATGATTTCTTTGACATGATGTTAGAAATAATAAAACGTGTGTTTGCAATGTGTGGTACTAGTGTCCCTAGCTCATTCTACGAAGCCAAACGAAAATTGCGTAACTTGGGTCTGAGATACGAGACTATTCATGCTTGTAAGTACGAGTGTGTGTTGTACTAGAAGGAGTTTTAGGATTTGCAACATTGTCCAACTTGTGGTGAATCTCGGTACGAGATTAGTCTTAATAGAGGAAAAAAATTCTGCACAAGGTATTACGACATTTTCTGTTAATATTGAGATTACAACGATTGCTTGTATTGCAAGAGAGCTCGTCTTCCATTAAATGGAATAAGGATATCGAGTCAAAACGGAGGATGTGTTGAGACATCCAACTGATGCAGAGGGATGGAAGCATTTTGATTGTGAATTTTCTGAGTTCGCTTCAGATCCACGAAAAGTTCGTTTGGGATTAGCTTCTGACGGGTTCAATCTATTTGGGCATATGAGTACCTCGTATAGTATCTAGCATGTGATGTTAATTCCTTACAATTTATCACCTTGAAAATTCATGAAAGAGTCAAACTTCTTCATGTCATTGCTAATACCCAGTCAAGGATCTCTTTGTAGGAAATTGATGCTTACCTCCAACCATTGATTGAGGAACTGAAATCGTTATGGAGTGAAGGAGTTCATACATATGATTCTCTTACCATTCAGTTTTTTTTTAGTTGTATGCAGCTTTGTTGTGGACAATTAATAACTTTTAAGCATATGGTGACTAATCCAGGTGGAGTACGAAAGGGTATCAAGCATGTCCTCTATGCATGGGAGATAGATCTTCATTCAGGATAAAAGGAAGAATAGCTTTCATAGGATACCAGGGTTATCTTTCAGATAACCATGTTTGGTGTAGAAGTAAGCTACATGATGAAAGTGTAGAGCGTAGGCCTCTCCAGTTTTACTGAATGGGCATGGTATCTTGGAATAACTAGATTCGCTGAAGTTTTCAGTGATGAGTAAACATCGATCAATGAAAGATTAAAAAGAAAAAAAAGAAATAATGCTCCAAAAAGAAGTATCTTTTTCAAACTTCCTTACTGGCCATAAATTGGATATAATGCATATTGAAAGAAACGTTTGTGACAACTTGGTCGATACATTATTGAATATTGAAGGAAAAACAAAGTATACCACAAATGCTCGGTTGGACCTTTAAGATTGGAAAATAAGAAACGATTTACATCTGATAGAATTCAGTAACAGATTGGTGAAGCTCCATGCAATGTACACGTTGACTAGAAACAAGTGAGTTGCATTTTACAAGTACCTAAAACTAGTTAAATTTCCTGATTGATTTGTTTCTAATATTTCACTATGTGCGAATGACAAAGACGGGAAAATATCAAGTCTTAAGACCCACAACTGTCACATTTTGCTTCACTAACTTCTACCTATCGATGTTAGAACATATTTATCGAAGAATATGTACATCGTTGTTACTAAATTATGTTGTTTTTTCTATGACTTGTGCAAGAGAATGATAATAATAAGTGAATTGGATCGATTGCAAGCAAATATCATCATCATACTTTGCAAACTGGAAAGAATATTTCCACCTGACTTCTTTAACGTAATGGTACACCTTATTGTTCACTTACCACATGAAGCAAAAGTCATTGGTCCGGTTAACTATAATTGGATCTATATCATTGAGAGAAGTCTATGTACACTGAAATAATTTGTTTGAAACAAACACATTTCAAAGGGTCTATTGTCGAAGCATATGTGATGAATGAATCAAGTACTTTTTGTTCGAGATATCTAAGTGGCATTAAAACTCAATTTTTCTGAGATGAATTAAATGATGATGGCATTCCTGATGATGAGGTACTTGGTGAGTTTGAAGTGTTCATATAGAAAGTACGACCATTAGGTACAGTAAGTTCACGATCTCTATCACAACAAGAGAAATGCCTTGCACATTGGTACATCTTGAACCATGTAGATGAAATTGCGAAGTACCGCAAGTATGTACTTTCAACTCTATGCTTCATTCCTGCTTTAAGTTTTTGTTAAGTTATAGTCGTCACAAACACTCATAATTATGTACTTTAGAAACACTTGAGATTGATATGTCGTCAAGCTTAAAGCGCTATCAACTTATTCAAAAGATATCAATCATTTTCTGATTAGTTCAGAGATCAGGTATGTGGAGTACATGAATTCATTGAGAATTGGTCTAGTCTTATTTCAGAATTATATTCATTAACACAACATATTTCAGGTTATCGAAATGCGTGGTAGAAAAAACCTTTCTCATGATTTTTTCTCACTTGCAATGGGACCTTCACTTAACGTTTGATCCTACAGTGGATGCATCATCGGTGGGGTTTGATTTCACACGGTGGATTATGATTTCTGACGTACAACACAAAATAGTAGAGTCATGATAGTTAGTGAAAACAGTAGCAGTGGAGCGCCGACAACAAATTGTATGGTGCATTAGATGAAGTTCTTTCTGTTAAATATCTGATGGGACCCATATTTGGCTATTCAAGTGTAGATGGTTTGACACGGACAAGAACAAAAATCATAGGACAGAATTGGAATTAGGGTACAAATTAATCAACCTGTCTCATTTTTGGTTTTCTGAGGAACCAGTCATTTTGGCAATCCAGGCACATAAAGTCTTTTACATCGATAACCCAAAAAATGGTGCAAATTGAAAAGTTGTTCAAGTGGTCCAAAATAAATGTATATGGAATGTGTCCGAAGTGGATGACGTTGAGGATAAAAAACTGAATGTACTCGTAATCGTTGTCAAACATCGTGTGGATGAACACATTAAGCATGACACCCTGTGCAGACTCGATGTTGATCATACTGTGGTGGAAAGACTGATTGTGTGTCATATCTTTGACGACTTCATAAATGATGCTGATGAACAATTTTCATTCAATACAGATCAAGCAATGACGAATAATCATGACGAATCACGTATTCACATATATTTCATTTTTTATATATTAAGTTTGAAGTACTATAATTTGTTTACTTAATTTTTGTTTATATGTTCACATGTATTATGTTATTCTTTGTCGGTTTCGATGAGAGTGATGCTCTTTTTTATTTTAACATCGACTAGTTCAATAACGCATGAGGCACGTCATCGATGGGTGACATGTCAGGTTAGGCACCGTTACATAAACAATTAATTGTATAAACCTGGAGTTCTATTTTTGATATGATTCTGTTTTCGTAGATGCCTATCAACCTAGTACTCGCACTCCTAAGAGATGGAAGCACTTGAGAAACTTGGAGATGGATAGATACATGTAGCAAAATGGAAAGATCCCCATATCTATCAATCCAAGACAGGATCAACCGACTCAAGATATTCCATTGGCTTAAGCTGTACCATCAACGTGCTAACATAAGATACTTTTCCAGTTCGCTTTATTAATTGGATTGACGTTAATTCGGAGTACATCGAGGTTGTGAAGGGCGATCTACAGATATATAGAATTCTCATTCGTGTGTACTTTTCTTTTATAGCAATGGTTCATTTTGGAGTTCGCAGATCCAACACTCTATTTGTTGAACATCAAATGCTCACCACCTGGAAGAAGTTTAAGAAGCAGAACCACCGCCATTTTAAGAAGTTCAATGATACTGAACAAGACTCCTCAAATTGAAGAATCGTGTGCAAGATTAGAACTTCCTCTTCAATCACTACCTTACTCAACAATTTCAAGTGATTTAGAACTTTTGATGTTCTCAAACGATAATTCATTTTTTGTTTTTGAATGTAGCACTTTGATTGTTTGCATGTAGGAGCAAGCAATAATGAACAAGAGTACTAGAGCAAAGTAGCCCTACACAATAGCGGCTCAAAGTCGTTTCAACAATGACAATACAAGCTTGTTAAATAATAAGGTCAACCAGTCGACCGAGTGGAATTTTCCAAAGAAACACACGCTCGAGGTACACCAATTTATTTCCCAAGAGGCTGCAGATGCTCATATAAGTTTATGCAGTACTTTTGTCTTATTTTGTACATTTAATATACAAGTTTGACTTAATTAAAAATTTTCTTGTAGAATCAAATGCTAGAACTCCAGTCCCAGCCAACCCGAGAGGGTTCTCAACCATTCTTTGGGGATGAGATATGCGAGATAGTTTTTGGTAGATGACCGATGTGAAACCCTAAAATTTTAGATCTTTGGAATTGTTAAGTTTTAGCAAAGACGAAAGACAATGAGATTTATAAGAAAAGAAGGTAAAAATTCTTCATTAAGAGGACTGTCGCTCCCTCTATGGAATTTCTTTTAGGCCACTCGTCCACCTCCATCGTCGACGACCACCACCTGCACATCTCCATCGTTGTCACTTTTTAATTGTTTTTGGGTGAGTTTTTTTTGTTGTTTTGATGTTTTGGTTATCAATTTTAATACTCATTAAAGATTGATTTTAAGAAATTTATTATGGAGGTAATGGGAACTAATTTTGGTCTTTGAAGGTTGATTGAAGAACTTTTAGAATTTATCTGTGATTTTTCCAACAAGATCAAAATTTGGAGTTTTAATGTCAATTGGGTAAGTTAAATTGGATAATTAAAATTTGGTTATAATTGATAATTTTATTGGATAAAGTTATTAATTTAAATTTGTTATGTTTAGGTTGAATTTAGGAATTTAATTGCAACCAAAGAATTAAGCTATAAGTTTAAAATCAGGGGTTTACTACTAGATCTTTGCTGACACAAGTAAAAACGAATATGTATTAAATGGGTTGAGTTGGATTAAATTGTATTGAAAAGGATATATATCAAAGTTGGATTAAATTGGGCTCTAAGTTTAAGGTAAAGGGTTTACTACTGGATCATCGACACAAGTAAGAGCAAATATGTATTAATTGGACTGAGTTGGATTAAATTGCATTGACAAGGATATGTTTCAAGTTTGATTGTATTGGGTTAAATTGTATTGAGAACATGATTGATTTTGATTTAATTTGGTAAATCATGAAGCATGATGATTGTGTAAATTGAATGAGGTTATTGAATAAATGTTACATGATATATTTACGACTGAAATGGACTAAGTTTGATTGAATTAGAATGTTTTTGGACTAATGGTAACTGTTAACTTTGGCTATTAGAATAGTACACTCTGTATTTGCAGTATTCTATGGGATCACCACTTATAGATTATTGAGTGTTGACTTTTACGACTAATGTGTGCTCCTTAGGTTCACTTTTAAGATTGATGTGTGCCCCTACGAGATCACTAAATTTACTGATATGTGCTCCTACAAGATCACTAGATTGTTATGATACAGGGTGTTTGTGAAGTCCTGATCCACAAGAAAAGATGCAAATAGAGAATAGACGATGAAAAGTGTGTAAGTTGAAGGTTGTATCGCGTGAAGGTAAGTGATGTGATAAGACAAGCTTGAGAGAAGGAAGCATGCATCGAACGCCAAAGAGTTAAGCATTTAACGTGGTACTGTGAGAAGAAGTGAGGCAAGAAAGTAGGTGTCTTATCAGAATGACTTGACAACTCGCTGTAAGAAAGTAAATGACAGTGACTTTTTGGAAGGAGAAAAAGATAGTCAGGCGATTTAAGAGTTTGGCTTCCTAAGGAGATAAGGTGTGCGTCTCAAGAAAAATTCAAATCATCGCTGATGGGTAGCCTGCATGTCGAGTTTGGGTTGGCTGCATGACGTAGTGTGTAAGTAAGGTGACACATGTAAAGCGTGAAAGTGACCCTTGGATTTGAGAGGCCACTATAAATAGGGTCGAAAGCCAAAAGGAAAAAGAAAATTTTTGTTCAAAGGTGTTAGACTTTTCTGATGAAGTAAGAAGAGAAAGTTTTGAATGTTGAATGGTCAGTTAAAGGAAAATCGTTGGACGAGAGGAGAAAGTCGAAAGCGGAGAAGGAAGGAGTTGAGGCTAAGTATCTTCTATGAGTGAAAAAACAAGATTTCAACGTGATTTCTAAGTTGCTATTAAATGCTTTCTATGTCTGATTAGGAGTATTGTTCTGCGAATGTATCTTTTAATGAGTAAATGTTTTGTGAGATCTTTATAATGGATAAATGTTTGTGAATGACAAATCAGTTTTCGAACGTGATTTTTAAACTATTATTTATGGTTGAATGTTTTTCTATTCTTACATAATAATGTCAAATAATTTCTTGAGAAAGGAAAACGTTTGTATTTATGATATTTTTTTGAAATGGATTGTTTTATAAACGTAGTATTATAAGTATTCTTCATAACTTCGTGATTATGTTTATGAGATATCTTGGTTATTCTGTGATAATTTGTAATAGGAGTAAGCTATGAGCTAATACTCCTTTGTTGTTAACCGTGTGTTTTGTGCATTACGGTATGGTTAATCTATCACAAGACGCTGGTAAGAATCCTAGGTAACTTGTGTGATGCTAATCGAGATGACTTAAGCTTGCGATGCTTGTGACACTTGTTGTGATGATGATTTAACTATTGTGCTTGATGTTCTGTGTTTTATCTGATGCGACTTAACTTTATTATTTGTGATTATGTATGTTTTTCCCAAAAAGCATTTCTCAAACCTATCGTTCACTAAGTCTGTTTGAATTATATTTGAAGTTTTTCTCTCCCCAGGTTGTCAAACGTGGAAGCCATGCAAAGGTTGGTTCTAAGACGTTGTAACCTAGTTAAGGAGGAAAGACAAAGTTACTCTGTAGTCCATGGCGTGCTAGCCATGTGTCTAAGGAGCTAGTTAGTAAGCACATTTCTCCTTAGCGTAGATGGCCCAACTCCAAAGGTAGTGAGAGCTATAACCCGATTGGTGAAGCAAAACCTGGTGAGCCAGAGAGCGAAAGAGCCAAGTCAGGGAGAGGATAGCCCTAAACACAGTTTGCTAAAAAAGGTGAATGGGCGACTAAGGCGAAGGACAAGGTTACATCTTTATGCCTCTAAGTAGCTGCCACAAAGAGCAGTATTTAACAACGAAGAAAGAAAAGGAAGATCCCAAAGGATGTTCTTGGGTTGGATTGAAGATGAAAAAAAGGAAAAAGGTCAGGGATCCTGGTCTAATACTCCTAAAAACCTTGGAGTGAAGAGCGACACCTTGGTGGAAAGAAGAAGGATGTGAGAAGATCGGACTTGGTTTTATTTTATGCAAAAAGGGTAAGTTTAAGAGTTGTAATTTATATCTTGTATGAATTCTATAGGTGTTAAGTTAATAAAGAGAAGAAGTTAAGTTATTCAGTTGTTTTATTTTATATCTTTGAGTTGTTTATCAACAACATTAAGTTGAAGAGTTGTTTATCACTGCAAATGTTGTGAAAGTCTCTAAGGCTCAGTGGAAGAGCTTTGTGAAGAGACAAGAAGAAGAGTTGTTCCGCTTACTAGTCCTTCGATGCATCATCTTGCAAAGAGATACGCAATAAATGTCTAGGCGGCACATCCTCCACTTGGTTGCGTGGTGTGACATTTAGGACAGGGCGTGACAGTGTTTCCTTCATAGGAAGTCAACGATTCACCTTGTGAGCCTTGTAGTGGGTTCCTTACTAAGTATTTTATATACTCACCCTATGTATGTTTTGTGAGACCCATTTCTAATTTGGGTAAGGAAGTAAAATTCAGCTAAGTATTAAGAAGTTGGCGTTTGAATAAATCCGCGGAAAGGAATAAGCAATAAAATCTTTTATGGTTGAGTGTACGCTTTTGCAATTAAGTGGGTAGGTCACGAAAGAAGTTGTGCGATAAGAAGAGAAAAAGTCTTTGTATAAGTTAAGAAGTGAAAGTTTTAAGTGTTAGACTAGAAGTTTAGGGTTGTCTTTCCAAGAAGAATCAAGTGTTTCGTGGAGAAGAAATCTACGAGGAAGCGTTGGAGTTTAAGATCGCAATAAGAGTTCTATGCAAGCAAAAGTTGGTTAGTTCATGTGGAAGGTTTTTTATAATAAAAATATAACCACGCGATAAGGTCACTCGTGAGAAATGTTAAGTCGTTGAAGCTATTCCCGGTTTGGGATAAGCGAAAAGCAAGGTCTAGCGATAGAAATGTCAAATCTGATTTGACAGGGGTTAATGTGTGTAACACCCCAAAAAAATTAAGGTAATTTTAATTTCATTCATCTTGGATTTATTTGAATGTTATTTTAGATATTTTATTGGTGAGATTTGTTTGATTTTGTGGAGATTTTGATTAATTAAGTATTTGTGGAAAGAATATTTATTTGATTATTGAATTGAAAATTTTATGTGATAAATTTTATTTGGTAAATTGTTTTGGTAAGAGTTAAGGATTTTGAGTAATTATATATATATATAGTTAATTAAGTTATGAAAAATTATGGTAATTATATTATTGGATAGGAAAGTTAATATAATATAATTATTAAAGATATTATTGTTATTTTGGGAAGGGATAAAAAGATTGATCGTATAGGAAAGTTAATGAAGGGAGAGAAAGGTTAATTTGTTATTTGGAAAAGGAAAAGGAAAATAATAATAATAATAATAAAACTATTATTATTATTATTATTGAAGGAAAGCATACAATAGCAGCGAAAAAATGGATCAATTTTACTCTATATGCAACTAAACTATTTAGTGATAAACATGCTTGAAAAGCCCTAATTAAAACAAATTAGGGTTAAAAAAATATACCTTTGATGTTTTTCAAAATTCTCAATATCTCCTTACGTACTCAAACTGGGACAACCACTAGAATTGGAAGGTAGAAGTTTGGTTGAGATTTTGGAGAGTAAAATAAATTTGTAATTTTCAAAATTACTAGAAAATGGCAAAAAGTTTTAAACAAAAAAGAAAGCAACCCTATCTATAACATAATTACATGCAAAATTGCATCTAATTAGTTGGTCAAATCTAAACATCTAATAATCTACTAACAATTAGTGGAACTTAGTGGGCTAGGTGTCTACATCCATGTAGCCACATATCCCACTAAGTGTTAGTGGGATTATCCAACAAAATGTTGGATTTTTCCACTAACTTGGTCTAAGGGTAAAATGGTCATTTGACCTTTCAAGTCAAAAGTCAAACTTTGACTTTTTATCATTTTGTCGATATTGACTAATTTTGATCTCTCGACATGAATCTGTATTCATTTTTCCAGTCAAAGCTTAACTTTTCAAAGTAAAAAGTCAACATTTGACTTTTTACAACTTTGACCATTTCCATCAATTTCGAGCTTCCTAGTATGAATATGTATTCATATTTATAGTATTTGAATCCCATTTAAACATAAAGCTCTATTTCTAATCTGAAATCCAACGGCTATATCACAAATGCTTGTCAATTTCTTTCTTTTCGCCCAATTCGACTTATTCCATCATGCTGTTCTAAGTTTATTTCATATGAGCTAGCAAGGTAACCTAATGGATCTATAGATCAGGGGCTTCAATGATTCAAGATTTAACTGACTAAACTCTTTTAGTCCGAGTTAATCAACATTTGTTAACTAACAGGTCATTCCACTAAAATCCCGCAGTTGCACTCCCCTCACTATAAATATATTTGTGTCCATTTAATAAAACCATGATTAGTAAGTTAATCCTTCACAGGTTGTTCATAACATTGGCTGGGTCAAAATATCGTTTTACTCCCAAGATTACATCTTGTTCCAACCACTTATTCAAGACTTGGATTCAGTGCTTAAGACAACAACCTATCTACTAACCCTAAAGCGGGTAGGAGTCAATTCCATATTGCATCCTATGTTTCTAGTTATCCATCCGTTCTTACCCCTGAAATAGGAGGCTTATTGGGCCAACGTTGATGAGTTGGTCTTACCTATGCAGATCCAAGGATAATCTCGTGTGAACAGGAGTTCATAGTTGGCTCAGGATTAAGATTAAGTTACCTAGGTTATCAATAATCGAGATAGTCAGTTCTAAACAATAAACGGTGTTATAACGTAAAAGTGACTATTTCATGGTTCAGTCTTATGTAAGTACTTAACATAGGATGCCCCACTTTCATGTCTCTACATGAACGATTTCAGGATCACCTCATTTGTATTAACTACAAAGTGGGTCGCATCCATAGTTTCTCTGAATAAGACGCCCAATTTAGGCCATATACTTGAACTTGATCCACATTTATGTCTCTACATAAAATTCAAGTTTACTAAAAAATATCCTTGGAACTTAGTTTATTGGATTCAAGATTATAATATTTATTTTTTCAAAAACAAATTTATCGATTAAAATATGATTACAAACTACGAGTTTTAAGACATAAATTCTCAACAATTATAATTATATAATTAAAACCAACTCATAAAGTGTGCTACACTATTTAACTTCTTCATCCAAGCAAACCCTAGGGGAGATATCGTCGCTGCCTTATCTTTTCTTCAGGTCATCATCCTTCGTCATGCAGTCATCATCGAAGAACCCAACCTACATCCGGTCGTCGAACGCTTCTGCCAATCTATCGTCACAAGTCACCATCTTCCTTTGGCCATTCTTGTAAGCGTCCATCGCACTAACTTCCTCTCTGTTTTGCGTCTGCTACTGCTTTGACCCTCTCGTCATTGTTCGACCACGTAACTCATCGAGCAACCTTTAGTTGGGTCTGTTATCAATCAGATGTGACGTAACCAACCACGTTTCTTCATCCAAGTCAGTCTTCTACTTCACGAGCCACAATTGCTTGAGCCGTCTCTACCATCCAAGATGAGTTCTTTTTCCATCCAAGCCGAAAAGCCTATTTTCCTCTTGTTTAGTTAAGCCACCACCTAGTTGAGTCACTCCTCTATTTTTTGGTAAGTATTTGTTTGGGTTTCTAGGCTACCCATTAAATATCAAGTTCATTACTTTTAGAATAATTTAATCTTGGTTAAAGTTGAATTATTTCTTTAAGTTGGGATATTTTTCCTTTGAATGTTTAATTGGCTAAATTGGAAGAAATTAAAGTGTGGAATTTTTTTCCAAGCAAAATTGAATTGGAATTCAACCCCAACTTTAGGTAAGTTATTTTGAGAGGGATCTTGGTCCATAGCCAACTATTAAAATTATTGGTTTAGTTATTAGGTTTTCCTTAATGTTTAGGACCTGTTTATTGGAAAGCTTGGACCATGACTACTAGAAAAGGATTGTTAAGCTAATCTCAAGGTAAGAGATTCTACTATTAGACCTTCGACATTATGTTTTCCCTTATTATGCATTAACGTATCTATGATGCATGATGTGACTGTTAGGGATTATTGATATTGATAGCTACATAGACAACCGTTATATATGACTGAGATATGTGATGACCATGATATGTTATGAATAAGATATGTTATAAATGAGATATTCTATGGTTGGGATACATTATGATTAAGATACGATATTCATGTTATGCTATATGTATAGGCTATGGTATTTTGTTAGAGTCGTACCATATGGGTGTCTCTTGGGATCACCACATATTTATGTCTGTGTGGCTAGTTTTTATGTGTGATTTGATGAGATCATTTACAGTCCGACTCTCTTTTAGGGTAATTTCTTTAGATTCACCGAGAGCTCAGATGTGTCCCTACGAGATCACTAGATAGCGAACATTCAAAAGCACATAGTTATGAGGTACTTTCTTACAGGAATGTAACAAGAAGTTAACAGGCACGTAGTGGGTCCCGTATTAAGTATAAATTTATACTCACCCTTTCTACATTTAATTTTTTCAGGAAAAGGTAGAGGTAGAGGCAAGCAACACTCTTTCTACATTTAATTTTTTCAGGCAAAGGTATAGGTCGTAGAGGCAAGCAGCGAATGACAAAATGTGAATGTAGTTCGCCATAAGGGACAGTTTACTCATGAGTACTTCTAGATATTTTCTATTTATTTCAAATATTTTCTATCTATTTCAAAGAGTCCGAACCCATGATCTCTTAGTTAATTTTTTAACTTCTTACCACTAGGCCAACCCATGGTGGTTACAACACTGTTCTTGTTTAATAAGGACTTATATGTCGATACTTGTTGGCGATACTATTTTTCAAATCACAACACATATTTTTTTACATATAAATGATGAATATATAAATAAATTAAATACATGATTCAACTTATGCACATATGTTTAGAAATATTTTTTTTATTGATAATAAAAATGTGAATTACATTCTTGGTAAAGGTTTTACAATAATCCAAAAGATAAATTAATAATCTAATCAAACTAACTCATAAATGAATTTTGATCGATCTCATGGTCTACGATTCTTCAACTACCTATAAATTTGGTGACCTCCTTCAAACGGAAGACAGAGAATTTAAGAGAGAGGAAAATTCGTGAAGAGCGTTTGGAAGAGAGGAGAAAACGTTCTCAGAGAGCATTTGTGAGAGAGAAAGACAACAACGAAGTGGAATGAAGGATTTTTTCAGTCATGGTTCGCAAGAGGGATGAAAGCGTCAAATTATTTTTTTTTTTAAATCAGAAAGTGTACGAATGAAGGAAAATATTTATTTTTTACTTAGATAATTTTTAATGACACATAATTTATGTTAATTAACGACACAAAAATTGTGTCAAGAAAAACTCAATTTCTGTTAAGAAAATTCTATTACGAAAACACAATTTGTGTCGAGAAAATCGTGTCACAAAAAATTTCGTATTTTTATTTTTAACGACACATTTTATTCCCTTCCACCTTTTTTTAAATTTCAAGTATTATTAAAACTCATATTTCTAAATAAATTTATTCGACGACAGTGACTAGATTGATGAGTTTGATGACGAAGGTTTGTTATGGCGGCAACGACGACAATGGTTGGAGTGTGGAATCGACGGTGGCGAGTGGCAGAAAATTGGAAGGCAAGGGTTCTTCACAACGACACGGTAACCTACTTTGTTTGACGGGAATTTTTTTGTATTTTTGGTAGAGAGAGAAAAAAATTATGTTAAGGTTTCATTCGATGACAATGTTTTTTCTTGAGAGAAAATTTGGGAGTTCTATTTAGTTTTAATTACATGAGGGAGGGGAAATTTAAAAATTTTGAAATTTGGAGTTTTTTTATTTTTTATTTTTTAATGACAAAAAATTTGTTGTGAATTAACGACACAAAAATTGTGTCAAAACAAATTAAATTGTGTCAATAGAATTGTGTCAAGAAATAATCCGTATTTTTATTTTCAACGACACAATTTACCTCACTCAACTCTTTTTTTTTATTTTTAACGACACAATTTCTTGATTAATAGTGTCATTAAAACCCATTTTTCTAGTAGTGGACTATGTCATTGCTTCCGCTATTTATTTTTATTTCTATGGTTGTTGAATACAATGAACCTTTGAGTTAGATGGTAATTGGATTTATTCAAATGATTGTTTCTTTAATGGTTTTATTACGACCCTAACTAAGTTTTTAATTCTTTTATTTAATTATTTTAACACTTGTTTTCCTCTTGAGGTTGTCTTCATTTTTATTTTTTAATAAAATGATCTAAACTTTGTATGGTTTTGGTTTTAAAAATATTATTTTGATTTTAAGTAATGACCTCAACCTAAATTGAAAAGCTAAGTAGTTATAATTTATGTGGAAAATTTTCTCAAATTCTCAAGTTACTAGCCTTAAGAACGAAAGTTCCTCTAAGGTGTAATGGCTCTAGGTCTTCTCAGTCAGTGAAAACTTGTGGTGAGAGAGGCCAACCTAAGGAAAGACTAAGAATTTTAGAAATTGTTCCAAATCACTTTAGAGATGTATTGTTTTTTCAAGCATTTGTTTTATTTATTTATTTATTTGGAATTACACTGTAGTGGTGGTTTTTAATTTAATAAAAAAAATTATTTCATCGCTTGTCATGAGCTGAATTTCTTAGGAGTTTAACAATGCGAATGTCTGAAGATTTTTATGGCTTAACTATAGTACATATACTTGGCATGTGCGCTTGCATTCACCTGGAAGTTTGGAGCTTGTATAATTTATCAAAATGGGGACGAATAACATTTGCCTGATCCTTGACTGAGGTTAGGCATGTCAGTTTGGCCTCCCTCCTTCCAGCTCAGGTTTCACCATTTTCTTGATTGGATCGCTTACAAACACCAAATCTACCAATAACATTAAGCACACACTCCAAAGTTAGAATCTAGGTTTCATTTGAGGTTTGTGTGTTGGATAATGAGAAACCAATTTGAGAGTATAACCCTTTAGACTTTAATTCTTGTGATCATTCACAAGTAAGACATAAATAAAATAAAGAAAAATAGTATCTGATGACAACAAAAAATTAGAAAAAAACAATTCATAGCACCTATTTTTTACATATTGCAAATATGACCAGTAATTAGATATATCAGAGATCTGTCTGCTTTTAAATTTACTACTTTTACAATTTAGAAAATCTAGTGATACGTAAATCTTTTTGCTTTTTTACAAACACCCCAAAAATAAATCAAAATTTCTATTTCTATATTTCAGTCTCTGTCTTTTCATAAAGTAACTAATTTAGTCTCTTAATTTTCAATCTTGTAATTATTTTAGACAAAATTATAGGAAAAAAAGTCCTTAAACTTTGTGGTTTGTGTAAAAAATACCCATAAACTTGCAAAAGTTTCTGTTGAGCAAGAAATTTCGGCCAATCAGAAGTCGCCACGTCATCAACGAAAGCCCAGTTCTATTTTGTGGAAATAACAGACCGGACCGAGTAAATAATACCGCTCGAGACTAAAAGTCAACCACAATTATAGCCCATTATGAATTCTGGGCTAAGAAAACA
>JBBPDI010000025.1:16703943-16726584 GCA_037974545.1 Cucumis variabilis | reverse complement strand
AGTTTATATTCGAAATCTCGTGGAAACTAAAAATGTGAGCCTCGATTTCCGGAATCTTTATGGTTGATGCGTTTTCAAGCAATCAAATAGGGAAGCGGAGGACTTTGTAAACTCGTAATGCTTTATAAAATTCATTGAAGAAAAAGCAACTGCAGAAGCATTTGAATAAAGTTTAGTATTTGAAATGATAAGCAAATTGTGCATCAGAATGTGCTGATTTGGAGTAGTTGAGATGAGTGGTTTCGGTTCTTTCTTTCTACGTCTCTGAGAAATGCATCGGCTACCAAAAAAGAGGAGGCGATGAAGATGAACGTCTGATCTTTCGTTTGTTTGGCGGGAACTGCAAGTTGGGGTCCGCAAATGCCTTGTGCATTACTAATTGTATAATAATAATAGGGTTATCGAATTCATAACTATTTTAGTAATAATAATTAAGGATATAGCAATATTTTTAAAAAATTGCAAATATAGCAAAACTATTGTTGATAGACTTGTATTATTAATAGACTCATATGGATCTATCAATGATAGACCAATATTTGCAACATGGTCTATCGATGATAGAATTAGACAAATTTTGCTATATTTGTAATTTTTTTTAAAATATTGCTATATACTTAATTATTTTGAATCTAATTGCTAAAATTACCAAAATCCCATAATAATATTTGATATCTTTAATCTTTAATATATAAAAAGTCAAACCTTCAAAAAATAAACATTTACAAAATCTAAACCCTTCCCACCAAGTAGAATTTAAAATTTACTCCCATTATGGAATCAAACTTAGAATTTATATATTATATATGGACACTTGCAAAAATGGCAAAACAACTTATAATAATTAAGTCTATAGTACACATATTTTATTATTTGTGAAAATAGCAAAAATTAAAGTCCAACTCACACATGTAAAAACATGAATATGATTATTTTTGCTATATTTTCAAAATCACAAACCTTAAAGATATTTTTGCAAAATAGTTAAACTAATTTGTCACCCAATACAACTTTCCATTATATATAATATTAGTAATTAATACCTAAACAGTTTTTTTTAAACAACCATTAAAAATATATTTTTAAGTTATCTTAACACATAATAATAAGTGTTATAAAATAAGGAACAAAGAAAATGAAGCAACACAAAAGAAGAGAATGAAGAAGAGAGGAAGTAGAGAACAATTGAAATCAATTGTAGTGTGTCTTACAAAAGCACCATACTCCTCTATTTATAGGACATGTCATGGTATAGGTTACACTATGAAATTCAATGGGATGAAAGTTACAATATGGAATAAAGAGAGAGTTATAGGAAAATTGGTAACATACTGTAGGCTATAGGAAAATTTGAGATATTCTATTGACTTTGAAAGTTCTTCAGAAATTCCAATTATATTTAAATCATCAACATATACTGCAATAATAGCAAATCCTGACTGTGATTTATTAATAAAAACACATGGACAAATTGGATTATTTTGATAACCTTCTTTTAATAAATATTCACTTAAGCAATTGTACCACATTCGTCCTGATTGTTTCAATCCATATAATGATATTTGTAATTTGATTGAATATAATTCTCTAGAGTTTGAATTATATGATTTAGGTATCTTAAAGTCTTCATGGATTTTCATATAGATTTCATTTTCCAAATATCCATATAGAATGTTGTAACTACATCCATAAGATGCATATCAAGCTTTTCACATACAGTCAGACTAATTAAATATCTTAATGTAATAGCATTACAGGAGAATGTGTTTCCTCATAATCAATGCCCGGTCTTTGAGAAAATCCTTGTGCAACAAGTCGTGCTTTATTTCTAGTGACCTCATTATTTTCATTTCTTTTACACAAAAATACTCATTTAAATTCCATAGGTTTTACACCTTTAGGTGTATGAATTACAGGTCCAAAAACTTCACGTTTCGAAAGTGAGTTCAATTATGCTTGGATGGCTTCTTTCCACTTAGGTCAATCCTTTCTATTACAATATTCTTCAACAGATTTAGGTTCAAAATCCTTATTTTCATGAATGATATTATGTGCAACATTATACACAAAAACGTTATCCACAACTACATCAGTTCTATTCCATCCTTTTCCTGTCATGGTATAATTTATCGAGATCCTATTGTTATCTACTTGAGTCTCTTTAACATTTTTACCATTAGTTGTATCCAGGACTTCTTCTTGAATGTTTCTATTGTCAATTAAGTCATTTCGTCTATTACTTTTCTTTTTCGAGGATTTTTATCCTTTAAACCTATTGGTCTACCACGCTTTTGCCGCAACACGGATTCAGCAACTTGCTGAATTGAGATTTCAATTTTAGATGGAGCATTTGCAGCTGGAATATATGACTTGATCACTTTCTTAGTATGTGTAAATGCATCTGGCATTTGATTTGCTACACTTTATAAATGAATTATCTTTTGAACTTTTAGTTCACATTGCTTTGTACGAGAATTTGAATGAGACAATAACGATACATTCTAGGCAATTTCATTTTCCAACTTCTTAATTTCTCCCCTTAATGTTAGAAAAGTTGTCCCATTAAAATGATAATCAGTAAATCATGCAGTAAATACATCGCTCGTTAGGGATTCAAGATATCTAATAATTGATGGGGATTCAAATACAACATATATTCCTAACCTTCTTTAAGATCCCATTTTAGTACGTTGTGGTAGGGAAATTGGAACATATACTGCACAACCAAAAATTTGCAAATGAGAAATATTTGGCTCTTGGCCATAAGCTAATTGTACCAGGGAGTACTTATGATATAATGTCGGTCTTATACGTATAAGTGACGCAACATGCAAAATAGCATGAGCCCATACAGATAATGAAAGTTTTGCTCTCATAAGTAATGGTCTGGCAATCAATTGTAAACGCTTGATAAATGATTCTGCCAAACCATTTAGTGTATGAACATGAGCTACAGAATGTTCAATATTTATCTCAATTGACATGCAATAATTATTAAATGTTTGGGATGTAAACTCACCAGCATTATCAAGTCGAATGTTTTTTATTGTATAATTAGAAAATTGTGCTCTTAATTTGATTATTTAAGCAAGTAATCTTGCAAATGCAAGGTTTTGACTTGATAATAAACACACATGTGACCATCTACTTGATGCGCCAATTAAAACCATGAAGTATCTAAATGGTCTACTTGGTGGATTAATGGATCCACATATGTCACCATGAATTCATTCTAAAAATGTAGGTGACTCAACTCCCACTTTGGTTGGTGATGGCCTACTAATCAATTTTCCTTGAGAACAAGCAACACATGATAATTCACTGGATTAAAGAATCTTCTGGTTCTTCAGCGGATGTCCATGAGAATTTTCAATAATTCTTCTCATCATTATTGACCCTAGATGACCCAATCGATCATACCAAACAATAAACATATTTAAGTTTATGAACTTTAAGTTCATGGTTGCATATGTTTCAATTACTTGTGTGTGAGTATAATATAATCCAGAAGAAAAAGCAGGTAGTGTTTTGAATATACGTTTTTCATGTGAAACAATAAATGTAATATAAAGATATTCTATGTTATTTTTATTGTTAGTTTCAACATGATAACCATTTTGACGTATATCTTTGAAACTCAATAAGTTTCTTTTTGACTTATTAGAGAACAAAGCATTATTAATTGTGAATTTTGTTTCTCTAGGCAAAACAAGGTTTGCTTTACCAAAACCTTCAATTAAGTTTGTAGAGCCTGATATTGTATTGACATTTGCTTTAAGTATTGTCAATGTAGAAAAATACTTTTTAATTTTAAGTATTGTGTGTAGAGTTGCACTATCTGCCAAACATAAGTCTTCATTATTCACATTTGAGTCGACCAAAATATGAAAAATGTCCACTCTTCATTAAAAAAAATTATAATAAATCTCACGGTAAAAAAAACAAAACTAAGGTTGAAATATAAATAATTTAAATTAATTGAGAAACGTTGAATAGAGAAACACCAAAACCTAATGTAAATATCAGTTTTGGATATTATCATAATTAAAGGAAGTATTTGCTACTCCTTCATTAACATCAGTTTTCTCTTCAAAAGACTAAAAAAAATAAGCAACATCCAAATGTGTCATATTCGATGGGTCATAGATATCATCTTGATAGGCAAAGTTTACTTCCACATTCTTTCCTTCTTCCTTCAAAGAGGCTTGATAGGTATCGACTAAGTGCTTGAATGTATGACAAGTATGAGTCCAATGACCATTCATACCACAACGAAAGCATTGATTTTCACCACTTTTTAATTTCTTATTTTGTGGAGTTTTTCCCCTATGATCATCATTTGTGGTTTTCTTGAAATCTGAATGACAATTACCACAGAAGGTATAATTACTTCTTCCTTTACCACGACCATAATCTCGACTATGACCACGACCACGACCTCGACCTCGACAATTATTGTTTGAAAATACAGCATTAGCTTTAGGAAATGGTGTTGTTCCAGTTGGTCGAGAGTCATAGTTTTTCATTAATAACTCGCAATTTTGTTCAGCCACAAGAAAACATGATGTAACACCCCAAACGCTAAGGTAATTGATTTTAATCAAATTGCTTTATTTTAGGATTTTAAATGTTTATTGGGTGTTATTTATTTCTTTTAGCTTGAAAGAGAATATTTTAATTAATGGAAAAGAAAAGAAGTGAAGGGGAAAAATGTTTTGGGGAATAATAATAATAATAATATGTTGTTGTTGTTATTATTATTATTATTAATTAATTAAAAAATAAAGAAAAGAAAAAAACTCTCTCTCTCCTCCTTCACTCTCGCGTGCGACCTCCCACATCTCCTTTCCGTTCCTTCTCTTCTACCCTAACCTTCTTCAGCTGCCGCAACCTACTTCTCCTCTTCTGTTTTTCAAGTCACCTGCAAGCGTCATCGGTCGACGACGAAACCGAAGCTGCCCCACATCGGTCTTCGTTTGTGAAAACCCGATATCGCATCCCCTCTCTTCT
Organism: Cucumis variabilis; assembly: GCA_037974545.1. NCBI lineage: Eukaryota > Viridiplantae > Streptophyta > Magnoliopsida > Cucurbitales > Cucurbitaceae > Cucumis > Cucumis variabilis. The sequence continues at coordinate 16,721,574 of JBBPDI010000025.1, read as the reverse complement.
GCCATTCAACCCCGTCTCCTTTCTATTCAAATTCGCATCAGTCTGAAGCCCAGGCGTTGCGCCTTCGTCCAGCCTCGTCCGCGCCAGTCTTTATCGTGAAGCCATTTGCCACGTCAGTTCTCTGGCCAAGGTTGAGGCAGTACGCGTACCTCCTCACAGCCGCATACGTCTCCTTCCAAACGTGCGCAAGTTTATTCGATCGTCGCTTCTGCCTTGCTGTAAATTTTTGGGTTAAAGGAATTTTGGGTAAGAATGAAAATTGTAGGATTCGTGGTTTTGTATTGTAAGTTTTCGATGAATTTTGATGGTTAATTGGTTCGAATGATAGATTCTTGAAAGTGTTGGAAGCGACATGGGTCCTTTGAATTCACAACCAATTTGTGAATTTTTGGAGTTCGGTTTGCCAATACCTTGGTAAGCTAGATTTTATCTTGAGGAAATTAAGTTGAGTTCTTTTATCCTTATGATCAGGTGTTTTTTTTTCGTTGGATATAATTGTTCGAGAAATTTAAGTAACTTTGAGGTAAGGGACTTTCTACTGGACTCACCTATAGCTTTGAGTTGTGTTGGATTGTATTGTATTATCTCAACTGAGTGAGGATGATAATTATGATATATATACTTTTGGATGTAGACTTAATGTTTATTGTATGATGTGTTCGACTGATAAAAATATATATATCTATGTATGAATGGATTTGGACTTGGTATTTGAATGCATGTTGTGATTGACTGGTTATGTATATATATACATATGGATGTTGAATAATTGAAGCCCGTTGATGTTTCTTATAGGGGGTAGAATTGAAATGGTGAATTTTTTTTAGTTTAGACTGAATGTATGGTATATGGTTATGGTTGTGTTCTTTTTAACCGAGGAGACGATATGGTTGTGCTCTTGTAGACTGAGGGGGATATTATGATTACTTAGCTTGCTGACCAATGTACTAATATGTTTCTAATTGGCTTTGGGGCTAAAATAGAGTAATGTGACTGTTATGGGTTAAGTGAACAGTTGATGTGATGAGGATATTTGACTGTATTGTGAATGACTGTTAAGATGTTAGAATGGACTGAGGGAAAAAATTATTAGTTTTCCTATTGTGTAGTTACCTTGCAGGTGTCCTACGGGATCACCACTTTTTCGTATCCTGCAAAATTATTTGCCTGATATGTGTTTCTGCAAAACACTAGACTGATTTATGCGTCCTTTGGGGCGTTAGACTGATTATGTGCATCCTACAGGATCACAAGACTGTGATTGTGCAGGGTACTCAATTAGGAAGCCAATAATTTATTTTTGCCTAACGGGACCAGTAGATGGTCTCTTACTAGGTATGTTTGTACTCACCCTTTTATGTTCATTTTTTTTCAAGCAAAGGTAACAAAGGAGGCAGACTGGTGAGGGATAAGAAGGAGGCGTGACTGTCATAGGGGATGTCGTTAAAAATTCTTCCGCTTTATGTTTTGTTATTTCCTTAGGACATGAGACTGTTTAGAAATTTTTGTGATTTAACAGAGTTCATGAACTATTGTTTTGCAAACTGTACTTCTATAATTTTGGTTGTTTGAAGCAGGGCCCGAACTTAAGTTTTTCTTTGATTGTATGGTTTCAAATAAATTTTTACTATGCTTTGTGTCACTCAAAGTATCTTGTCAAAATTATTGACTTCGACTTAGATAGAAAAGTTGGGTCGTTACACATGATATGAGTTTAGAATACTTTTTAAACCCCCTTTCTCGATATTGCTGCTGAAAAGCATATTCGAGACATGAAATGTGGAAAATGTTTTCTTTAACATGTCTTCGTCAGTAATTTTTCTCTGCATAACAATAATTTTGAACAAATTTTAAATAATGCGGAATTATAATCACTTACTGATTTAAAATCTTGCAACCTTAAGTGCATCTAATCATATCGAGCTTTAGGAAGAATCACACTTTTTTTATGATTATACCTTTCTTTTAAACTTTGTCATAGTTTATAGACATCTTTTACCGTAAGATATTCAATTTGTAGTCCCTCATGAAGATGATGTCAAAGAAAAATCATTGTTTTTGCCTTTTCTTGACTTGAAGTCGTTTTCTTCTTTAATTGTTTCTCCAAGATTCATGGCATCCATATGAATTTCGGCATCAAACACCCATGATAAATAATTATCACGATTGATATCAAGAGTTAGAAATTCTAATTCGGTAAGACTTGACATGGTAAAACTATAAAAAAATAAATTTATTTATATTAGAAATGTAATAAACATGTTAAACATGCATTATAAAACAACTTAGATAAATATCATATTATAGAAAATTGTGACAACAATACACACCAAAAATGTTAATTTTACAACATACTTATACATAATATATTAAAACAACATGCTTAGGTAAATTGATAAAAATATTTAGATCATAAAAGCAATTACAAAACTTATACTAGTAGAAAGTAGACAATTAAATTATAGACATAAACCATTAAAAATCCATAAACTATACATAAATCTTAAAATAATTGAAATAAGAACCAAACATAAACAATCACATTAATCATAAATAAATTAAGATAAATCAAACCACACTCTTATTATGAACTAACAATATTTTTAACAAACAATAATTTTGTAAATATAATATGTAAAATTACAACATGCAATAGGTACAAAAGATTACATTCTCAAACATTTAAACTATGCATAATGTTTACATGGAATAGTCATGCAATGTTCGAAAATACAAAACAATAAAACAAACTAATATTTTAAACCTACCTTTTGCAAATGATAAAATTGTAAAGACTCGTGTTGATAACATGTTATAAAATAAGGAACAAAGAAAGTGAAACAACACAAAAGAAGAGAATGAAGAAGAGAGGAAGTAGAGAACAATTGAACTCAATTGTGGTGTGTCTTACAAAGGCACCACACTTTTCTATTTACAGGACATGTCATGGTATGAGTTATACTAAGGAATTCAATGGGATGAAAGTTACAACATGGAATAAAGGGAGAGTTATAGGAAGATTGGTAACATATTGTAGGTTATGGATATCTACATAATTATATTTACAATAATAAGTAATTAATATCTAAACCGTTTTCCTTTTTAAAATAATTGATTAATAACTAATCATAATTAATTGGGGTCTTTTAAAAAATATAACAAAATGGAAAAATATTTACACTCTATAGATCAATTTCGAAAACAAAAAAAGCTCACAGGCCCACAATGCAAAATACCAAAAATGTCCCAATCAACGCGCGATTAATTGACCACATACACGTGCGTAATGTTCTACTAAACGATCATCATACGTGATCTTGTAGACAAAGATACAATTGATACACGATCTTGTAGATTATCTTAAATACAAACGATCAAATAATAAATTCTCAACAATGACAAAAAACTTTAGATATCAACGATCTTGTAGAGTATCTTCAACGATCGTCGCATATGTACGTATGATCGTGTATATAAATATAAAAGATTGTTTCGAGAAGCCAAGCCCAATCACTCATAATTAAAAAAATATCATCGAAACCAATGCACTGTAAAAAGGAGAAGGCACTTGTTCAAACTTTTCCTCTTCTTTACAGTCCTTCGTCTTCTTCACATCATTTTCGTCGTTCATCTTCTTTATCAATTTTTTATTTCCTCGTACCTTCTTCAAAGAAACTTCTAAAATTCTTCTTCATATTGTTCTTCACTTTATGTTCTCATCAATATCTTTGAAAAGATTTTTTGACACCCTGGTCGTTGCTCAATATTTTAGTTCCACACCCAAATTTATCTCCATCTATCCCGATCTATCTCTATCTATCTCCCATACAAAGAGGTTTGAATCTATATTTGTTATATTTAGTTGAATAATCATTCTTATTCTATGTAACTTAACCTAACTTTTTTTTTATAAATAGATGGTAAGCAAGAAGTAAGCAACATCAAGTAGCAAATCAATGCAATCTAAAGGAAATGCAGAAGAAAAAAATTTAAGAAAGAAAAAAAAATGAAAGTAACAAAATAGAATGTTAATATCTGTCTGTATAGTATTCTTTCTTTGTCTATATTTGTGTATCTTTGTCTAATTACTCTATCTTTGTCAATATCAATATGAATAGTATTGTGTATTTATGAATCTGTTAGAACTAGCTCTTTGTTTATAATATATCGTTTATTATTTCTTTTCAACAGGTCAAACACCATCCAAATTACATTATTATGGAAGATGAAAACAAAATTTTTTTAATTACTGTGTACTATAGTTTAGAGACATTAAATCAGATAAAATAAAAAAAATAAACCAAACAATTCTTTCTCGACTTTTGATGAGCAACCCTTTTGGCTAGTTCCTTAACATTAAAATGGTGAAAATACCAACACAATTCTTCAATTTCTTAATAAGGAAGAATTGCCATACAAAAAAGGCCAATATCCTTGCTCTCAACTTTAATGGACATATAGCAGAATTTGGGTTGAAAGAATTCTGTTTGGTGACTGGATTAAAATGACACAAATTCCCAAAGTTAAATCTCAGAGAAAGAAAAGAGAATGATTTGAAAAATGCCATTTTCCCTTATGACGACTTTACAACGAGAAGAGATGTAGAGAGAACTTTTAAAGTACTACGTAAATAAAAATTAGTTAATCTTTATATCTTAGAAGCCTTTTTAATCTCAAGCAACAACACAACCACATAAATCTCCAACATCTAGACATATTGGATCATGAAGAAACCTTCAAAGACTATCCATGGGGAGATTATCATATATCCTAACATATCAATTCTTCAAGAAAGCATCATGTAGCGACAAAGATGTTGTATACCTTCAAGAATTTTTCCTAGCTTTAGTCTATTGGGCTTATGAGACAATACCAAGACTTTTCAATTCAGATGTTGGATTTGGAAGAAAGCTTGGAAACCAAGGGCCAACAATCATGAAATGAGAATGTTTGGAGTCAAGTAACTGGAAGACTCTAAACATGAATGTTTTTTAGTCTGAGAATGTAAGTAAATTCAAATCATGTTCTTTATATGTCTATCTAAATAGGCAATGAAAGATTTCTATTCATGTCTATCTAGAATAGACAATGATAAAAATCAATCACTGTTTATCAATACAGTTGCTACTTTTTCACTAATCATCTAATATCATTTTACTGATAGTTCTCTATGAAACCACTAGACTCAACAGAAGAAGACTCTCGAACAATTCTGAAATATTTTTAAAGCGCTTGAGGGGCGAGCAAGATAAAAAAGAATAGACAGAGTACCAAAAAAAAAGAGAAAAAAATGGAAAGAAACATAGATATATTATAAACAAACAAAATCTTGAATGAAATAAGTGAAATAAAAAAAATAAAGAAAAAATAGAAGCTGAACAAATTTTGTTACGACAAGGACTAAAAGAAATTAAAAGTATGTTGACACTGGTTATGAGAAGCTTGAATGTTGGGCTACCATCAGACAAACATCCACAACAACACAGAGAGAAAGAAAGTGCATATCGACGAGTTATGAAAAAAAATAAACCACCTACTTCTAGTCTTGACCTTCTTGAGGAAGATGAAGAAGTTAATACAATGATCAACTATGCAACAACATATTGCTCTATAGTTAATGTTTAGTTCATTATCTACTACTTTGTGTTGTTTAAAATTTCTTAAATTCTAGATAAAAAAACAATTGTGTTTTTTCTTTTCCTATGCAAGGAACTGTGGTCTTTGAAATACAAAGTGACTTGGAAACAATAGGAACTACAAATTTAGAAACACCCAAAACATGATTGTTGCCACAAATTTAATTCTTTTGTAAACAATAAATTTATCACACACTACGTGGTATAAGTAGAGATAGAGTTCTATTTTTGTCTATCTGTGATAGTCAGAGATAGTCGACCTCTATATCTGTATATATAAAATGCACAATCCCAAACATCTATATGATGTTTTTTTTTTAAATATTCTTACTTTATATACTTGCAAATAGATGATGACGAAGAAGAGAATATGGAAATCACAAATTTAAACATAAAAAACACAAGTCATGTTGACACATGTTTTGATTTCTTTTATATACAATTGGTTTCACGCTCGTTTATATACGTTACATGATTGTTCATTTATGTATCTTATACTATCGTCTATATTGAACGAAAGAGACATACGTAGTAGAAAAAAAGAATAAAAATTACCCTAATTGCACCTATTTAACATACAACCCTAAACTAGAATTGGGGTTTAAGAAATATCATACATTTGTAGCTATTTGAATATGAGCATCTATACCTCTCACGAAATCGAATGAACCACCACTAGTAGTCACCGAGATAGAGAATTTTTAGAGAGATTAAATTTGAAAAGGAGAAATATTTTTTTTCTTTTTGGTGTGAGACAGGTGAAGAATAATAATTTAGTAAAAGATAATTTTTTAAAATTTTTAACAAAATTCCAAAAAATTTTAAAATCAAAGATTCAAAACTAATTTATAAAGAAATTACATGTAAAATGCATGCAATTTAATTTACTATAATTCAACACCTCACAATCCACTAACCTTTAGTGGAATTATTCACCATTCCAATTTCTATTAGTGGACTTGGTGTCATCACCATGAGCCTCCACATAGCCCACTAAGAGTTAGTGGGATTATCCAACAAAATGTTGGATTTTTTCACTAACTTTAGTTAAGGGATAAAACGTTCATTTGACCATTCAAGTCAAAGTCAAACTTTGACTTTTCCAGGTCAAAAGTCAACATTTTGACTTTTTATAATTTTGACTGTCTTGACTAAATCCAACCTCCTGAGTATAAATCCACATTCATTTTTTTAAAATTCAAATCACATTTAAATCTATAGCCGGTAAAAGTTTGACTTTTTAAAGTCAAAAGTCAACATTTTGATTTTTTTACAACTTTGATTATTTCCGTTATTTTCGAGCTTCCAAGTATGAATCCATATTCATATTTATAATATTTAAATCCTATTTAAACATAAAGCTCTATTTTTAATCTGAAATCTGACAGCTATATCACATATACTTGTCTATTTCTCTCTCTTCTCTCAATTTGAACAATTTGACTTCATAACACTATTCTAAGTTTATTCCATATGAGTTAGCAGGGGAACCTAATGGACCTATAGATCATGGACTCCAACGATTCAAGATTAACTGGTTAAACTCTTTTAGACCGAGTTAATCAACATTCGTTAACTAACGAGTCATTCCACTTAAGTCCCGTAGTTGCACTCTCCTCACTATAAATACATTTGTGTCCATTTGATAAAACCATAATTAGTAAGTTAATCCTTCACAGGTTGTTTGTAACCTCGGCTGGGTCAAAATACTATTTTACTCCCGAGACTACATCTTGCTCCTTAAGTCCAACTGATCCACTATTGAACAATTGGTTTAAAGTCCAACCTATAAACTTAATCCCTCTCAGGCCAATGAGAGAGTGGGGCCCCTTGTTCAAGACTTGAATTCAGTGCTTAACAGAACAATCTATATATTAACCCTAAAGCGGGTAGGAGTGAATTTCATCTTACATCCTATGTCTCAACTATTCACCCAATCTTATCCCTGAAATGGGAGGTTTATTGGGCCAACGCTGATGAGCTGCCCTCACCTATGTAGATATAAGGATAATCTCATGTGAACAGGAGTTCATAGTTGACTCAGGTGTAAGATTAAGTTACCTAGGTCATCAATAAATGAGATGGTCAGTTTTAAACAGTAAACGATGTTATAATGTAAAAGTGATTATTACATGGTTCGTCTTATGTAAGTACTTTACATAGGATGCCTCCACTTTCATGTCTCTACATGAACGATTAAGGATTACCTTGTTTGTACTAACTATAAAGCGGGCCGCATCCATAGTTTCTCTGAACAAGGCACCGAACCTTTATTCATATACTATAGACTATTTAGGCTATATACTTGAACTTAATCCACGTTTATGTCTCTACATAAAGTTTAAGTTTACTAAAAAAATAGCCTCAGGACTTAGTTTATTGGATTTAAGATTATAATTTTTTAATTTCTCAATAACGATTTTATTGAATAGAATATGATTATAAACTACGAGTTTTAAGACATAAAATCTCAACATATATATCTTTACACAATCGTTTATATACGTTACACGATCATTTATTTATGTATCTTTACACTATCATTTATATATATTTACACGATCAATTATATATCTTTACATGATTGATTATATATCTTTACACGATCAATTATATATCTTTACATGATTGATTATATATCTTTACACAATTGTTTATGTACGTTACACGATCGTTCATTTATGTATCTTTACACTATTGTCTATATATCTTTACACGATCAATTATATACTTTACACTATCGTTTAGATGTAATAATATGTTACATGTTACATGATCGTTTTGACAAACAATCATTTGTCTATCATGGAGACCATAAGAAGAAATTAAGGCCACGTGGAAACCATGTGAAGAGTTTAGCGTTTTTGTGTGATGTAAATAATCAATTCACAACACGATCATTTAGTTTTAGCAACATGATCGTTTAGATGTTATTAGTAGATCATTTACATGTAATGACAAAATCATTGACGATTTAGAGTTTACATACAATGACAAGATCATTTAGTTTTACTCAAAGATCGTTTTGATTTAACTACACGGTCGCTTAACATATATTCTTATCATGTAAAATGTATAGCTGAATCGTTTAGATTTAGTAGCATGATCGTGTAGGTTTAACAACATGATAGTTTAAATATTATTACAAGATCGTTTACATGTCAGTGATGAGATTGTTTAGATTACAATACATTACAATATCGTATAAATTATTACATGATCTTAATCGATCGTTTACCTTATCGTGTAGTTCAATAATGATCATTTGCTGCTATCGTGTACTAAAGTGCACTGACATGTTAATGAAAGTGATTTCAGAGATAAGATGAAGGGATTAACAATACGTGGCGATCATGCAAAGAGTTTAGGGTTTATCGGTCAAAATGGTCAATTTATGTGTTGTAAATAATTAATTCACATTTATTAACCTATCAGTGAGTATTGCAAAAAAAAAAACTCTTCATTTTCAGTATTCATTTTCTTTTAAAACCCATTCTCTCAAACCTTTAGGTTTAAGGTTTCCAAACTTTTCCTCTCAAACTTTTCTTCATTCTGACAAAAGGAAGTTCAAGTTGTTGAGGTTCAAGATGCTGCTATTTGAACCAAGAACAAAAAGATCCAGAAGAAGAAGGAAAAAATGTGCAAGATGATTCCGAAAATGTTTATAAAAGACTATGATATGCTATTATCAACTTCCTTGATTCTGAAACCTCGTTCGACCCAAATTGGAAAATGATGGGTTTCAGAAAGAAGATAACGATGTTGTTTGGGTACTAAAAGGATGAGATATTTGAATCCTCGTAACCATTCTTCAGTAGTAGCTTCATAAGAAAATTTGCTTCTTCTTCATCTTCAGTTGTTTAGAAATGGTGATGATGATTATGAAGATGCTTTTTAAAAAATGTGGTAAACTCTTATCGAGTTTTATGAATCTGGAGCTTCCCTACAAGGCAGATAACATTTACATGTAAAAGATGTTTAATTTACATGTTCTGTAACATATTACATATAATGGATAAAGTTGGTTTGACGAAAGTAGATAACATTTACATGTTCGGTAACATTTGAATGCAATAACGTTTAGAATAAATGTAAAAGATTGTTTATGTTTTAGAGTTTAATGCTTACCGTTTACAAATGACAAGAATGTTTAGATGTAATCCGTTTACTGAATAAATGATCATTCATGGTATACTACATGATCGTTTAGATTTATCAAAACGATCATTTAGATATTATGTAATGATCGTTTACATATGTTGACAAGATCGTTTACGATATGGTTTAATGCTTAGCGTTTACATGTAACGGCAACATCAATTAACTTTAATCAAAGATTGTTTTCACTTAACTAAACAATCATTTAGATCCAATAACATGAAGATTTTGATATTATTGGGATATCATCTAGACCTATTCCTATATTAATTACTTATTTAAACTTCTATGTCAAAATCGTTTACAATAAATGATATGATCGTTTAGATGTTAATTACGAGATCGTTTAAATTTAATTATGTACAAGGTCGTTTAGGTTAAATAACAAGTCATTTAGGATCAACCACACGATTGTTTAAATGTTATAAGACGATCATTTTACATTTAAAGAAGATTGTTGGTTAAGATGTAAGTACAATAACGTTTAGGTTGAACAAGAAGAACGCTTAGGATAAACAACACGATTGCTTAGATATTATTAGAATATCGTTTTACATGTAATGACAAGATCGTGTAGATTATTACGTCATATCTAGTCTATTAAATGATCATTTACTCCTATTGTGTACGAAAGTGAGCTGACAGGTTATTAAAAGTGATTTTAGAGTTTAGTGTTTAGACTAGTGATGTAGATATAGGATGAAGAGACTAAGGCCATGTGGCAACAATGCGTACAGTTTGGAATTTTTGAGTCAAAATGCTCAATTCCCATGTTGTAAAATAATAAATTCGTATTTATTATGTGAAATTCAAAATTTCTTTAACCTTTGGAATTTGTTAAGCTTAGTCAAGGTCAAGAGAAAATGAAATTTATGGGAAAAGAAGGTAAAAATATTTGGAATTTAAGTTTTGGGTTTGAGAAAAAAAGAAAAGTTGAAAAATTTTGGTGTCAATATGAGGCGTATAGAGGCTTGTTGGATGACCAAAAAGAGAAGAACAACCTTTTAAGAGGTTGTGTGGGTGAGAAAGGGTACTTGTTTGTGGCCAAGGAAAGGGAAAGAACCTTTAAAGAGGTAAGCTTGCAAGGCGTTTGAGACTTGTGTTGGGCGACAAGACAAACACAAAGAGGGCCATGCTTTTAAAGTTGAGGCAAGGCTAGGCGAGATAACCTCCAAAGAGGATATCTTAGTGCTTGAAGGCTATTTGTGAAAGGTTGTTCACACGAGGGAGCCTAGGTGAGGGAGGCTTGCGACCACATATTTAGAGGTTATCATGCAAGGAAGACATGGGCATGTCACGCGAAGAAGGCTTAGCTAGGCGTTTATGAGGCTGTGATTAGGTGGCTAAGGACCACACAAGGAAGAGTGCTAGGCGAGGATGGGCACGTGAAGAAGGTTTGCTAGGCATTTGTCTAGGAAATTGGGAGGTTAGCAAGGCTAGGCGGCGAAGCCTACGCAACCAAGGTCTATGCAAGATGACTTGGAGGTTAACCATATGGGTAGGACATGTATGTGGCATGATGAGGGCATTCAGTTAAAAGTAAGTCCAGGTGTCTTCACCATGTCATCGTGTATTTTACAGCTAAGAAGGATGTGGAGGAGTTGTTGATGTGTAAGTACATGCTTAAGAGGTTTGTCGAATCAAGGTTTAAGTGTCACCTAAATCTCATGCAAGGGACTCTATAAATATGCCAACTTTAGTATTGAATTTCTTACAACTTAATCTTGCAAAATTACTCAAATTGGTCTTAAAAATTCAAAAATCGAGTCTAGTTCGTGATAGAGGTTTACTGTACATTTTAGATTGAAGGAGGTTTGCATTTTGATTAAGAGAAGGTGAGAAAGTTATTTCTCGGGTGAATCTGAGTAAGGTGCACTTTCAAAGGACTATATGACTCATTACTTAGACGTTTTCTTCAAAAATTTAAGGTAAGAAAGTTAAGACAATTTAGAGAAACTTTATAGAAGGAAATTTTATCAAAAGAGTTATAGATTTTAAGATATGAATTTTCAAAGATGGGTAGTGATTTTGGAAGTTAAACAGGGTCTGGGTAGTTATCGTGAGTCATGCATGTATGGACAAGGTGGACGTGTTTTTTTTATCATAGAGGTTATTTTGGGTTAGGTTGCATGCATATGACAAGGTCATGACATAGTCGAGCGGGCATGCACTCATGCTGCACGCATGACCCTCCCTTAAGAGGTTAGTGCGGCACATGGTGTGCGAGGAGCATCAACGAGCGAAAAGCACTCAATGGGCGCATGGGATAGGCGACAAGCACGCACATGGTAATGCCATTGCGAGGTTAGCACATAGCACGCCCCAAGGCCATGCATGCGTAGCCAGCCTCCTACACAATGTCAATGGGCTTCAATGGAATAATTTTGAGTTGTTTTGGGCTGTCTTGATATTTTTGGGAATTTTAAGGGAAATTTTGGATATTTTGATATTCAAGGAATTAATTAAGAATAAAATATGTATTCTTTGGGATTAGGAGGAATTTTCGACCAAGGATTTTTACAAGTATTGTTTGTAACACATTGATTTTTAAATGTCATAGTTAAACATGTTTTCAAGCTCTACAAGCAATAACTCGTAAAATGATTTGCTAAACATGATCTCAAGTTCTTACATAAGCTATGCTATTGATAAATATTTACAAAAATGATATTTTCAAGCTACATTATGATTTCATGATTCAAGGAATGGTTTCAAAACTTTCAAGAAAATATTTCATGTTTTTATCCATGCTCGAATATTCCATAAGACCTATTGGATACATGTGGTTAACTCTATAATGATGGTACGATTGACGAACCTATTTTTAACTATGGGTCATCAGAAAGGGTATATTGTTGTGCCTTAAAGGAGGAGGGTTAGCTAACCATCAATTGTTTCATCTTCGGATTAAGGGTAAATATTGCCCGTGACTATGGAGGACTATCTTCGAAAAGCTATAATTTCAAGTTTCATGTTATGTCTATTTACTGATAAATGTATTTAAGCATCTGTTTTATACTAAAATGTTTATGAAGACCTGTTTTATAAAACCGTTGCTCATTAAGTCTTTCGACTTACTTTTTTAAAATGTTTTCCCACTTTTCAAGTACAGATTGTGGATCTCCGCATGCTGAACATATGACTCTCAGGCCAACTTAGTTTTCATGTAAAGACATTATTTTGTTTAAAGTAATATTATGGTTGTTCAAATATGCATAACACATGTTTTGTTTATTTTCCATGATACCTTTTATAAACATTTCATATGGGCTGCACTATGAATTTCAAAGTATAATTTAAATGTTTATTTATTGAAATACTTCCATTGTTTTAAAAGTTTTGCAAGTGTTCATGTCTTGTGTCAATTGAGGTTGTTCCAGAGGTAAACGACTTCGACTGACATCACGCCACATCTCGGAACGAGCAAGATGGTGCCCAAGGTGGGGTGTGACATATTTATCTTTCAGTCCTAATTTTGCAATTGGTTAAAAACACACACTTTTCAGTCTCATCATCTTCCTTTAAAACACGTACTTTCAAACCAGTAGCTTTAGGGTTTCCAAACTTTTCCTCCTAAACATTTAGAAAAGGAAAGAGGCACGTGATTCTCACAAATATGGTTCATGATGCTGCTATTTGGAACAAGAACAACAAAATTTAAAAGAAAGAGAAAAACGTGCAAAATGTGATGATAATCTGAAGGTTGGATTGGTCCTCTTCAATGAAACTGTGATGGTGATTCCAAAAATTTCTTGAAAACACTATGTTAAGCTTTTATCTATTTCTAGATTCGAAAGCCTCTTTAGACTCCAAATGATAGAAAAGAGCTTGTAATTACAAGCTTCTAGATCCCAATGGAAGAGAATGGAAAGATGGCTTAACAATAGAAGATAATGGCTTGGATTTGAAAATTTTGTTTGACAACAATAGATAGGGGCTCCAAAACTTCTGTGTTTCTGGATGAAGTGTGTGTTTTTTTATGGTGAAAATTACACACATTTTGTCCGTAAACATTTTTTCATTGTCTATTTTACATTTTCTGTAACATTTATGTAATGAAAAGTTGGTTTGACGAAGGCAGATAACATTTACAATAAATGCATAAGAGCTTTTGAACATTTCTTTGTTTTATACTTGTTGAACATTTACATGTAAACATTTTGAATTAACTACATGATCGTTTAGCTTGTATAACATTATCAATTAGCTTTTGTAAAATGAACGTTTAAAATAATTAACATTATCATTTATATGTTATTAAGTATCATTTAGATCTAATTACTTGATCTTTTACCTAAATAAACAACTATTGTTTATGATACACTACAGGATTGTTTAGGTTCAACCACACAATCTTTTAGATGTTATTAAAAGATCGTTTACATGTAACGACAACATCATTTTTACTTAACTAAAAAACTGTGTATATTAATTATCATGATCGTTTTGATATTATTGAGAGATCATTTAGATCTAAATCCTAAATTGTTTACTTACCTAACGATCGATTAGTTTTTCAACACGATCGTTTAGAGTTTAGCGTTTACATTCAGTGACAAGATTGTTTTGATTTAATTACCCATTCGTTTATACGTATCATTTTGATTTAATTACCCGATCGTTTATACGTATCGTTTATAAAAACATGTTGACATATTAGCAAATGTGAATCGACACTTAAAGAAACACATGAATTGACAATCTTGCTCCTTTGGTAAAAAATACCCAAATACTTATTATTTTTATAATTTTTGCTCACTTCATTTCAAACATACTGTTTTGTTTAGCTTTTCTGCTCCAACGTTTCCAATTCTCTTAATCCTTTCCTCTAAAACGTTTCCATTTCTCTCTTCAACATCAAAGCTTTGTTTCTGTAATTATGATTCTTTGTTAATTAGCTATGTTATGACTGTCATTTAGTTTTTCCTCTCAAACTTTGTCAGTTCCCTTAAACTTTTATTCTCAAGATTGTTAAACATTTCTATTTATGATTACTTGTTGATTAATTCTATTATTACTAGGTTACTGTTTGAATTAAATGATCTGTTACATCACGTGAATGATATCTTAACCTAAACTAAACAATCATGTAGATTTCTCTGAACAATCATACACATATTCTAAATGATAGTTAGGGGTTTACAATTTACTTTTAGGGTTTAGGGTTTAGTATTTTCTAAACAATAATGTACGTAACCAAAATTTCTATGATCATTCTTTTTAGGATGGTTGTACCTGGGGGAAAATGCTTTCCTTCCTTTCTCTCGTGCTAAGTCGACAAGATTAGCACACTTATTAAGGATAAACTGACTAAGGAACAGTTGCATATGTTCCATAAAATAAATTTTGGTCCAGCCCTGGATGTGAACATGGTCTTTAATGGCTAGTTGATCCATTATTTCTTGGTCAAGCACATACTTGAAGAAGCCAAGGCAAATGGAATACGTTTTTTGAATTTAGATCAAAAAGTTCATTTCACCCAAAATGACTTCAACATCATAAGCTGTTTGTGACCAACTCGTGTAACATTGGATAAAGATTATGACAATAAGCGGCTACGAAGTCTCCTATTTGGATTAGAGAACAAGAAGATAATAACATGCTCGAAAGTTTAGGATGTTTTCAAACGATTTGATTTTACAAACGATGAAGATGCTATGAAGGTTGCCTTAGCACTCTTTATCAAAATAGTGATGGTGAGGAAGGACAAGAAATTAATGTAATTGAACATGGATGTTTTTGGAAGAGTTAATGATCAAGAATTTTGATTGGTCAACTTTCTTCTACACTCGTTTGCTCAATAGTTTGAAGACAATTTTACAAGGCAAAAAAAAGCACACGAGTTTAAAAGGCACGAAGTTCCAAAGTAATTGCATACTATAACATTAAAGGCTATTGCTTGTTTTTCAAGTGATTTTTATTTTTATATATATTTTAGTTAAATACAATCTAAACATCAAACACTAACATATTTGTTTAACTTCTATAGGTGTGGGCTTATGAAACATTTTCAATTGCAATCAAGCACCTGGCCTAAAAAAACAGAAAGGGAACAATCCCCAAAATATTTTGGTGGAGTTGTACACAAGCTCAATCCTACAAAATGTTTGACAAAAATATATTCAAGAACAAACATGTAAGTGTAAATTATGAGCGATCGTTTATAACAGTTGCACGATCATGTACCTTTTCGTGAATAATCATATACCTTAGGAACGTGATCCTGTATCTTTTCATAGATGATATTGTTACCTTGGGTACTTGATCCTGTATCCTTTGGTGAGCGATTGTTACCTTGGGTACTTGATCCTATATCCTTTGGTGAGCGATTGTTTACCTTAAGTGATTTTATTTTCTATTTGTTTGGTTTTTTTTAGTTTTAGACTAGCTTTTTAAACAATGTATTAACAACTATTCGATTATATCATTGTAGACTGTTGTTCTACCTAAACTGAAGCTATCACCCCAAGAGAAAGCTTTTAAGGAGAGTCAAATTCAAGAGGATGATAACACCAATATTAAGGAGGATGAATCAGTGTTAGATACTAATATTAATGACACCAATACTCCTACTCATGGTATGAATAATTAGTCATCTAATCACGATGACTTAAATAATTTGCAATCAACCTCATCTCCACTTCTTCAATCCAATGCAAATGTCGATGGGGTTACTTTTGTTGTGAAAACATCACTAGAAAGAAAAGAAAGGCAAATAGCGGTTGACCAGCCTAAAACCAATCCAAACACCAACAATAAATGTTCCAGATCTAATGTCAAATCAGAACGAAGTCATAATCTTACAAAAACAACCTAAGCAATGAGATTTAAGGAAGTTTATAAGGACTTATCAACATTATCTTCCATATTTTGTATGATGGATGATGCAATTAGAAAGCAGGCATCGAAGTTGTCTGAAATGAAGCAAATGCTCTAGATTTTGGTCTAGGTAATGTTTAATTTTCTAAAAGTGTTTTGTTTCTTATTTGTTTAGGTAAACGATCATTTAAGTGAAATAACCAATCATTTAAATTTCAGTACACGATCTCTTATCCCATCTGAATGATCGATCACCCTTTGTAAAATGAGCATTTAGGTTGCCTACACGATCATTTTTTAGGAAATTTTTTAAAATTTTATTTTCCTTTTTCTTTATATATTAGAATCAGAATCAAAACCGATGGAATAATGATATTGATCACATGCACGATTATCTTCTTGATGATTCTAATGATCACAATCTGAACAAGAATGATGACCATTAGAATAACGAACATGTGATCATCTCTGAGAATTCATCTGTTCCAGAGTCAATCCTCAAGAATCTATTGTAGAAACCCAACTGTTAGTCTTTACTTCATTATTTACTACTTTATATTATTTAAAATTGCTTAGTTTCTAAATAAACAAAAATTGTGTTTTTTCTATTTTTTTTCTGTGTAGGGAACAAAAAAGAACATCACCTCAACATCAAGAGGAGTCAAACAATGATATTAGCATAGATGGCAAAGATGAAGAGTTGCTATTAACTATAAGTAATATAATAGACAATCTAGAAGAAGATACTCAAACAGTGAAGGAACTGCCAAAAATGATTGAAAGACCTAGTGTAAGCCAACCACTTCTACTTTGTGAGATGCTACGATCAACTACTATCAAAGGCCTCGTATTAGTTCCATTGGTATGTCTACCTAAGGAACAATCTTTGACAATTCAACAAGTTCAACCATCTATTTCGACTGTAAATAGACAATCTCAACCGATATGTATATATGACAACCGTGTAGTCCTTTGCATTAATTGTTTGTTTCTTAACTAATATTATGCATTGTAGGAA
>JBBPDI010000025.1:16673609-16687829 GCA_037974545.1 Cucumis variabilis | reverse complement strand
TGAGGATGAAATGATGTACTAAACTTTAACCCTGTTCCCATTGCTTTCTGTAAACTAGGCCAAAATTTAGAAGTAAATCTCGGATCCCTGTCTGAAACTATGGATACTGGTACTTCGTACTGACTCACAATCTTATCAACATATAATCTAGCTAGCTGATCTAACGTAGATGTCACTTTAACCGGTATAAATCATGCTGTCTTGGTAAATCTATCTACTATTACCCATATACCATCATATCCACTTGATGTACGAGGTAATTCAAACAGGAAATCCATAGTAATATGCTCTCATTTCCACTCTTGCACTGGTAAAGGATTAATAACTCTTCATTAGGGAGTAGAAGAGAATCATGGAATTTTATTCATTTAAAACATATTAAATAAATAGAAATATCAAATTAATTAATTAATAATTAATTAAATTATATTTACTTAATATTTCATTTAGATCATATTTAATGAATATATCTCTCATATCTTATAATTTAATTTATTTAATTAAACTAAACTATTAATTAATTCTCCAATTAATTAATTACTAAATTAAATTTTTATATATTTAATTTAATTCAAATTTTAATCATATTCAAATATAAATTTCTCACTTAACCGATAATTTTGATATGAATCCAATTTACACTAAATTAATATTTGAACTCTTTCAAATATTTTATCTTTCATAAATTAATTTCGAATCTTATTCAAATTAAATTTATACAATAAATTTTAGATGTCTTTTTAAAAATAGAACAAGGGGCAAAATATATACACCGTATAGAACAATTTTGAAAACAAAAAAGCTCACAGGTCCATAATGGTAAATTCCAAAAATGTCCCTATTAATTGACATCTGGTGCGTGTAATATAATTGGAAAATCTTTGTTCATTATTGGGGAAACAATAGTTTATGATTTGATAGTTTAGATTTGCCTTCCCAAATCTAAAAGATCTAAATCTAAATCTAAACAATTTTTTAATATTTTTTTTGTACACAACCATTTAGATTGATCGTTTAAATTTAGGTTGTCGAATCTAAATGATATTTTTTCAAGATTATTTGGAAAATAATTATTTATATTTGGTATGATCATTTAGATTTGATCGTTTAAATGTGGCTATTTTTTTGTACATGATCATTTAGATTTGGTGTATGACCGTTTAAATTTGGGCAGCTAAATCTAAACGATTTTTTTTTAAAAAAATTTTACTGTACACGATCGTTCAAATTTGGCTATATTTGTACACGATCATTTAGATTTGATCGTTTAAATTTGGGAAGTGAAATCTAATTTTTTTAAAGATTCTTTGGTGTTTAAATTTGGCTATACACAATTGTTTAGATTTGGCAATCCAATATTCCAATGATTATTTTTACGATCTTTTATATTTGTCACATGTTCTAAACAACAAGATAAAAGTTTGAAATTTTTTTTTAAAAAATATTGTATATTTGGTACATGATCTTGAATCAAATAACAGTTTGAAACAAATTAAAGAAAAATTGTAAAAGAAGAGAAAACAACGATGGAAAGAAGAAAAAATGCAGAAGAGAAGAAGCAAGACGATGAAAGGAAAGAATACTATTGAAGATCATAAATAACAAGAATAAAGAATGATGTAGATGGAAAATATATAAAATATGACATAAATAAATTAGAAAGAAGATGAAAAAATAAGGAAGAAGAGGGAGAATCGAAATTGAAAAATTGTTAAAATCAGTAAGGGAAAATATGAAATTCTAAAAAAATAATCAACCTTAATGGACTTTTCTTAAATTTTTCTATGTCACCTACACGAAGGCGTTGGATTATTGCGTTTGTTTCAAATACAAAATGAGTCGTATCCATAGTATTACTAGGAACCTTATCCCTAAACTATAGACCCTTTAAGTTGATCTCAAGCATTGATCTCTGTATGTCTTTACATATTGTTCAAGACTCATCAAACAGCTTAGGATGATAATTTATTGGATTTAGGTCATTAAGACATTATATTTAATATCTACGAGTTTTAGGACATAAAGCCCAACAAGTTGTAGAGTGAAAACATGAGAGTTCAATGAAGAAGAGTCTATTCCCCAATTCTGTAAGACCCAAACATAAACTAAAAGTTAAAAGACAAAATTTTGACTAAGGATGTAACTTGGCATTTTGGATAAGAAGACACTTTAGTTTGAGTACGTGTTAAGAGCTTAAGGTAAGACAGTTCTCGAGAAGGATTTATGGTAAGACCTCTAAGTCTAAACGCTAACAAAAGAAAAAGGCTTTGCGAGAAAAGTTGTTAGTTTGCGAAAGAAGTTATGCTATAAGACCTTGGGAAGCTGTCAAGCTGGTTGACGTTAGTTGCGAAATGGTATTAGGTGAGAAGAAATATTTGGCAAGAAGATGTCAAATCTAATTTGACAAGGGTTAACGTGTAAGATTTCGGTTTTAAGCATGGCTAAATAAATAAAAATTTTACAAGTGGTAAGGATGAAGTAGAAGTTGGGAATCAGATAAAGAAATAAGGATGATTGATCAATATTAAAAGAGTAGTATAAATAGTAGATTTGGGTAACTAAGTAGGATATGATTGGAGTTTTGTTCAAATTTTTGTGAGTGTTTTTCTTAATATTTTATGTCATATGTTTCCTTATAAATCTTTACTTATTTGAGTTAATGATTTCGATTCAAAATGATTTCTAAAAGAGATTTATATGAGAAAAGTGTTATGATGTTCAAAGCATAATTTGATCTTAATGTCTATGATATGAAAAAGTGTTACTTCCTTTGAATAAACTAACTTTTATGTGCACATAAAGAGTTAAATGCCACCATGAGTGTACGGGAATACGTGGTGACGAAGCTGGCTTATGCGTTGAAAGGAGCATATAATGCTTAGCGGCTTGAGCAACAAAGGATGAATCAAGATACTCTCGGATGCTAATGATTCAGTAGTCTAAACATAGAGTTACATGACCTAGCGTAGAGATTGATTCGAGATCCTTGGCGAAATGAAATGATTGTGAAATGATTTGTTGGTGTGTTTAAATGATTTGATGTTATTTTTTTGAAATGATTATGAAAAGTATTGTGAAATTTTTCATAAAACCTCACTGAGTCTTTCGACTGATGTTTTCAAAATCTATCTTCCAAGATCAGACGCTTAGGCCAAGTAGAGATGAAGGTTGAAGGATTTACGGTGAGATGGGAAAGCTACTAGGCATTTAAGAGTTTATTTAATGTAACTTTAGGCCAAAGTGTTGTAAGTTATGTTCATTTAAACGCCTGTTATTAATAAAGTGTAAGTTTTGGCTGAATTGATAGAGTTAAGTTTTTCACATTAAGAATGTCTTTGAATGTGTTTGGTCGTTAAAACTACTGTTGCTTTATATTTTCTCTTGGTAGTTTAAAAGGAATTGAGGTTGATTTAGTAGATAAGAAAATTTTGAGGTTGTAACTAAATCGCATCCTATTTCCATTACTTCGACGTTTTAGTCGTATTGCGGTTTAGGGTGTGACAGTTTCCCCCTAACTTGTAATATCACTTTTATTTCTTACCATTTTTGTATTTATTTACATTGTATTTGTTCATATTGTACAGTGGCCGAATGCCTTCATTCTTTAATACAATGTATGTCGTTTATACCTCATGCAATCTACCCATCTATCCTTATGTTATTTGTAGTATAGGTTTATGATATACTCTTGATAAGAAGCTTTATTTATAATTCTTATTTTGTATTAATTGAGTTATTTTCATCACTTGGCTAGTGTGTATCACCAACTACTTGAGAGGACGAATATCAAGGATATGGCTAACGCACGCAAGAAAGAGTTTTCTCCTTTACGAGATAGCTTCCATCATTTGTATCCCAAAAGGTGAACAAGTGTGGGCAATAGGCGTTGAGATATTGTTGTCCTTAAATATGAAGCCCTATAAGTTTTATAGGTAAATACTTCTAGATATACCTTGTTTGGCTAGGCTTATTTAAATCCTTATAAGAGACCAAATGTGACGTTCAATGACTCAGAGAGGTGCACGTCTTAATCATAAGCTAGTTGATCAAGCTATATCGCATTGAGATGGTCATATAGCTTATTTCTCTGGTAACAGTATACATTCCTTCAACTCCTTCTTTAATACAAGTTAGTTCACGTTCACACCATCTCAACCACCCAGAATTAAATTATTTTTAGAGTGTGCTATAGGTGTAAATAAGTAGATATAATTTTATACTCCCATTATTTTATATCTTTTTATTATTTTATTCTTTTGCACCGCCTAATTGAGAAGTACACTCTAGAACTAAGTTTTGAGATCCATTCCCTACGTTCGACGCTGGTACATCCAAAAAAACCTATTGTTTCGTTTACACTTGGATAAGCAATAGGAAAACTTGTACAACGAGGACTTATCAATGATGGTGGATAATGAAAGCATTTTGGATGCAATGATTCTGAACCAATGACACATCATGTGATCCAAACTCAAAAGCACTATACCAACATAGGCAACATCACTAGTAAACCTATGTGGTGCAGAATCAAGAACCATCATAAAATCTGTGGAGTTAACCAACTAGGTCAGGATGTAGGCCTGATCAAGTGGGATTGACTTGTACAAACCCACAAACCAAACATACAAACATACAAACAAACGAACTACAACCAAGCAAAATAGACTAGGTTGTGTAGGATTGACTCTCTACAAATGTTGATCTCACCAACACTATGCAACATATTCCACCTTAAGTCCCATGAAACACAATCACACACCACAAGCAGCCACCAATACAAACCATACGATATCATAGAAGACATGAGGCATGACTATGGCATAAATATGAGTAATGAAAAGCAGTATGTCAGAGAAAATGCATATGAACGAGTGTTTCCTTGAAGAGTCATATAATCTATTAGGAGTGTTCAAAAATAATTCAAAACTTAACCAACTGGCAAACTGAAGCACAACCGAACTGAAATTGAATGCATGTGGTACGATTCAATTTCTGTTAAATTGAAACTACTTCTTATGCAATTTGGTTTGATTTAGGATATCAAATTAATTTTAAAACCGAACTGAATTGTTTTATTAAAGAATTATATATATATGTCATGTCCCACCCCAAATGTCACTCCTTGCGACCAAATGGGGATGTGCCGCTTAGACACTCATCGCGCACCTCTTCGAGAGATGACATGTTGAACTCTTAGTAAGTGGAACATCTTACTTAATTTGTCCTTTCATGAAGTCTTTTCCTCAGACTTAGCCTTTTTTAATTGACCAGAAATTTATAACTTTCCATATTTACTCCGTTGCCTATTACAATTACATAACACAATTCAACTTTGACTCTTTGGTAACAGTCTCAAGAGATAATGATAATACAAAAAAAATACATAACCACTTCTCTTTATTAACTTAACACCTTAATAAGGTTATTGCATTACAAGTTACATTCCTTTTTCTCGTGGATCATAAAACTAAAGCTGATGTCTGGTCCACCTTTCCTCGTTCACTGCCTAACATTGCTTCTTGAGGTAAGGTAGTTAGAGGTGTAAGGCCTTCATTTCATCCTTCTCCTTCGTTGCACAACCATCCAACCCAAGGAGAAGCTTTAGGGCTTCATTTCTCTAGTTCAGTTTTTTGATTCTTTTGCTCTCTAGCTCTGTCCTTACCAACCTAGGTGTAGCACTCACCTTCCTTCTGAACTGAGCTTTGAGTGCTAAGGAGTGGTGCGCTTACCAAGGGACTCCTTAAATGTGAGATAGGATGACATGAGTTGCATGCCACACAAATCTATGTAACTATCCTCTATGTTTACACTTACTTGGCTTCCACGTCTAACTCACATCCCTTGGCTTTAATGCGTATAAACCTAAGGAGGAGGAAAAATTAAAACATAAGTCAAAGACTTAGTAAGTGATGAGTTTAACAAACATCTTTTGGGGACTACAACAATTCAAATAAAGGTAATATTAATGCTAAAATGCAATCATATATATATATATATATATATATATATATATACACATAACATATGTTGGGATTTATGTCCTAAAACTCGTAGATTGTAAATATAATTCATTCATCGTTATTAATAAAGTGTTATTATTGTAATAATTGTTATTGATTATATTATTAGTTTTGTCTTAATAACCCAAATCCAACCAACTAACATCCTAAGTTGTTTAATGAGTCTTGAACAGTATGTAAAGACATACGAGGATCAATGATCGAGATCAGCTTAAAGGGTCTATAGTATAGGGATAAGGCTAGGTACTTTATCCTGTTAACATTGTGGATATGACTCACTTTGTATTTGATACAAATAAAAGATCCAACACGTTCGTGTAGTTGACATGCATGTGAGGGTATCCTATGCTATGAGATTGCATAAGATCGGACCGCAAAATAGTATCACTATATGTAACTCTGTTAACTAGTTAGACTTCTATTTTACTAGGATGACCTACGTGACTTAGTCTTAATCCTGAGTGTATTATGAACTCCTATTCGTGAGAAATTATTCTTTGATTTATACGGTGAGAGTGGCTAGGTCGCCAACTCAATAAGCTTATCATTTTAGAGACAAGACCGAGTGGGGAGCTGGAAACATAATTACACAAGATAAAATTCACTCCTTTCCTACTTTTGGATAAGTAGATGAGTGTTCCCTTAAATGGTGTCTACAGGTCTTTAACAAAGGGCCTTATCCTCTCTATGACACGAGAGAGATTTCTGTTTATTTGTAGGACCATAAATAGGTTGTTCATTAGAGGAGCACTAGTATTTAAGGATTAGAGGTAACCCAAGGGTAAAACGGTATATTGACCCAACTAGTGTTACGAACACTCGTGAAGGACTAACTTATTGTTATTGATCTATATCCATGGACACAAAAATATATCACAGTGAGAAGAGTTTAACTGCGAGTCTTTAGTGGAGTGTGCACACATTTAACGAATATTCATTAATGTGGCTAATAAGTCTTGCTAATTAATCTCAGATCGTTGCAGCTTCTGGTCTGTAGGTCCATTAGATCCCCTTCCTAGCTCGTAAAGGGTAATGAGATTTATTCATATTAGTTATAATTTAAAATGTTAAAATTTACTTTCGAAATTAGTTTAATATATAATGATGCATTAATATAAAGTTATCAAACTTTATTAAATAAATTTAACTTTGGATATGATTCAAAATTAATTTATGAGAGATAAAATATTTCAATGAGTTCAAATATTAATTTAATGTGAATTGGATTCATACTAAAATTTTTGGTTATGAGAGAAACTTATATTTCAATACGATTCAAATTTCATTTAAGGTAAGTATAAGATATTTAATTTAGTTATTAATTAATTGGAGAATTAATTAATAGTTTAGTTTTATTAAATTTGATTTAGTTAAATCTATAAGATATTATAGAGATATTTATTCAAATAAGATTTCAATGAAATATGAATTAAATATGATTTAATTAATTATATTAATATAAATCTATAAGATATTGGAAAGATATTCATTCACATAAGATTTGAATGAAATATTAATTAAATATGATTTAATTAATTTATTAATATAAATCTATAAGATATTGGAGAGATATACATTCAAATAAGATTTGAATGAAATATTAATTAAATATGCTTTAATTAATTATTAACTAATTGATCAATTGTTAATTAATTAGTAGATTTGATAATAGAATCTCATGATTCTCTCCTACTCCTTTTCCTATTTCAAGAAGGAAAGAGACTTATAAATATCTAGAAGAAAAAAGTTTTATTTAACGAATTAATCAGAAAAAAAGAGCCAATGCTTTTGCTCTCTACAAAAAGAAAAGAGTTTCTCTCAAATACCTCAAAACTTTTTCCCATCCAAATTGGTTCCCACAAACCAATCTCATCCCAGAGGATAGGAAGGTCTTCGACGGATGGTGTCTTCAATTTGGTGGTTTGTAGATTTAGAGACTTTATTGAAAGTAAGTTCTCTGTATCTTTTAAATTAAAAGCATGCTTAGTTTTTATTTAGAATTTTGATTCTAAATTTTTGCCAATGTACTGGTATTTTAGGATTCACAAATTAAATTGAGTAATGGTTCTGTAAAACCTTCCACTGCCATAGGACTTTTATCCCTTCAATATATATATAAGCTCACGACTTTACAATCAAAGGCTTTCATCACATCAAACACGGCCACAAATATCACAAGAATTCTACATGATTCACATAATCACGCAATCATTTCTCATCACTGAGCCCTAATATTCTCCCCTGACCCAGACCTAGGACGCATCTCAACCGATGTCTCATGAGTTTTCTAGGATTTCCATCAGTGCCTCATAAATCATTTCTCGCCCTATAGGCTAGAAGTTTCTTCTTGTGTTTCACATCTAACCAGTGTATTAAGAATTTTCTGAGATACCCATTATCATTAGACAAATCTTTTCTCGCCTTAAGGGCTTGAGACTCTCCCCATACGTAGAGTTGGGACATATCTCACTAGCATCTTACGAGTTTTGTTGAGATACTCATAATCGTTTCACAATTATTTTCTCACCTCAAGAGCCTAAGACTCTCCCCTCTCCTAGACCTGAATTCACTTTCAACCAATGTCTTATGGGTTTCCTGGGATACCAATCATCATTTCACACATTTTCCTCACCTAGTAGGTCTAGAACTCTCTTCTTCCCTACACTTGGGACACGTGTCCACTAGCATTTTACGAGTTACCTAGGATATCCACCCACATCTTGTGATTGATCTCATCACCACACAATACACTATCAGCATCACAACAATGGTTAGCTCAACAACACAAAATGGCATAATGACAGAATGCCCCTCAAATCACAATATTACAAAAGATATCGCCATATCATTACTCAAAAGATACTTGTTGCAAATGTAAGAAACATAACATAATGCTTCGGCATGCTCATGAAATAGTTCATAGAGATAATTTTTCATATGAAAACCATTTATTGAAATACAAATTTATGAGTGAGAATCATTCTCAACAGTCATTATTTGAAACGATCGTTGATAATGTGTATAAACACCCGTTATTATAGCTTCTTTTAGTAGAATAATAAGGCCAAAATACATAAGAATAGGACCAAAACGTGCAACTTATATTATAAATTCATAAATACATAGAAGTACATCTTACATAAGCATCATGTCTGTTTTATGCAATTTTCATGTCTTAACGCAAAATGATTAGAAAGGAAGAAACTAGTGAGTGGCATGAGACATCTCGAGGAAAGGCTACACAATGGAAACTCGTTTGACGAATAACACCTCTAGGCAAGGTGTGAAACCTGAGATTTTTTTAACCTTTGGATTTGCTAAGTTTAGTCAAGGATAAGAGAAAATGAAATTTATGGGAAAAGAAGGTAAAAATAATTGGATTTTGGATTTTAACTTGAGCAAAAGAGAAAGTTGAGAACATTTTAGCTAAGTGTCAAAATTTGGCCATAAGGCGTTTAGAGGTTAAAATGGGTAGCCAAAGGAGCTTTATAACCTCTAAATGTTGCTTGTTGGGCAGGCAAGGAAAGGGAAAGAACCTCGAATGAGGTTAGCTTGCTTGGCTTGTATAACTGGTTTGGGCGGCAAGACAAGCACCAATAAGGCTTTTAAGGTTAGCTAGGTGTTTGAGGATTGGCATTGGACGACCAAGGACCATACAAGGAAGGCCTTGAGAGGTTATTGGGTGAATGACATGGCCACATGAGAAAGGTTTAGAGGTTAGTGGATGAAGGAAGGGTGACACACAAGGAAGGCTTTGAGAGGTTAGCTTGGCAGGGAAGAGTGTCATGTGAGAAAGCTAGGTAGCTAAGGCTTGGTAAGGTAAGCATGGAGGTTCGCTAGGCAAGGAACTAGGTGAAGAGAGTCTATGTGGCCAAGAAGCTATGTGAGATGACTTGGAAGTTAGTCATATGAGTTGGACAAGTATGTGGCATGATCTGGGCATTCGGTCAAAAGTAAGTTCAAATGTCTAACCTATGTCATCATGCATTTTTGCAGCCAAGGATATTTTAGGCTAGTTTGTGACAAAGGGTTGTTGTTCAATTTGGATTTAAGAAGATTTGCTATTTGATCAAGATAAGGCGAAGAGATCATTTTCCAGGAGAAACTGAGCTAGGCGCATTTATAGGGGGCTATAGGACACATCACTTGGAATTGTCTTTAAAAATTTTGAGGTATGAAACTTAAGACAATTTAGATCAACATTGTACAAGGAAGTTTGATAAAAAAAAAGTTATGGTTTTTAAAAGATAAGTTATGTTTCTAGAAGTTAAATAGTGTCTAAGTAGTGGCCGAGAGTCATGCATGTGTGGGCAAGAAGGGCTTGGCATTTTTCCAGTAGAGGTTATTTAGGTCAGGTTGCATGCACATGGAAAGGTTATTGCACATTCGAGCAATAAGACGTGCGCTCAAGTTGCGTGCATAACACCGCCATAAGAGGCAAGTGCGGCGCACAACGTGCGGGAAGCACTAATGCGGGAGCACCAAACATGTGAGGGGCACTAGGTAGGCAACAAGCACGCATGTGGCACCTTTTGTGCAGTTAGCACACGCCAAGCCCTAGGCCATGCACACGCGATAGCTTCTTACACCATGTAATTGGATTCCGATGAGCTATTTTTGAATTATTTTGGGCTATCTTGATATTGTTGGGAATTTTTAAGGAAGCTTTGAATACTTTCATGTTCAAGGAATTAATTAAGGATAAAATATGAATTTTTCAGGACAAGGAGAATTAGGAGGAATTCCCAAGACCAAGGCTATATTCAAGTGATTGTGAGTAACACATTGATTTCTAAATAATTTATGAAGCCTGTTTTCAAGCATACAAGCAATAGCTTGTGAGTAATACCATAATTTCAAAGGGCTTTATTGTTATACATGTTTTCAGGCTTCACAAGTAATAGCTTGAGAGTAACTCATGATTTCTAAATGATTTATTAAACATGATTTGAAGTTCTTATACTAGCCATGCTATTGATAGACGTTTAGTGAAATAATATTTTCAAGCTACGTCATGATGTCATGATTTCAAGGAAATGTTTCAAAACATTCATGGAAGCATGTCATGTTTTCAAATGTTTTTATCCATGCCTGAATATTCCATGAGACCTATTGTATAAATGTAGTTAATTCTATACTGATGGTACAATTGAGAAACCTATTTTCAACTATAGGTCATCAAGAAGGGTATATAATTATGCCTTAAATGATGAGGATTAGATATCCATCGATTGTTCCATCTTCGAACAAATGGGTAAATACTGTTCTTGGCTATGGAGGATTGTCTTAGAAAAGCTATGCAAATGTTTCAAGTTTCATGTTAAATATGACTGTTTACTGATACATGAATTTAAGTTTCGATTTTATACTAAATGTTTATGAAAACCTATTTTATAAAATCGTTGATCACTAAGTCTTTTGACTTATCTTTTCAAAAATGTTTTCCCACTTTCTAGGTACAAATTGTGGATCTTCCCGTGCTGAACATATGACTGCAAGGCCAACTTAGTTTTTCATAAGACAAGAACGTTGTTTTATTTCTAAATAGTTATGTGATTGTCTAAATACTTATACATTCATGATTTTTCTTTATCCATGCTACATTTTATAAAAGATTTCAAGTGGGTCATGCTACAGTTTATAAGTATTTCAAATTAAAAGGCTTTTGCCATTGAATGTTTTTCGTTTCCATGTCATGTGTTAGTTGAGAATTTTATGGAGATGAATGACTTCAGCTGACATCACGCCACATCTTAGGGTGAGTAAGTAGGTGCCTAGGGTGGGTATGACACAAGGAACCACATCATCACGTGAGGAAAATTCACTAGATGACAAGAATGGTAATTGAAGTTAATGTAACATGACAAGGTTGCAATCAGCGATGACATGCTCAGACAAACATAAATATTTCCCACTAAAAGTGCCTATAAAAGAACCCCTTCTTCACCAAGGAAAGCACGCTTGAATGAGCCAAACAAAGTAGATATTTGAAGGGCCTTTATGGTCAAGGTCTAGAGAGAAGAGCGAAAAGGAATAACCTTTCTGTTGGCTATAATTAGTTTCTTCTTCTTCTCTGGTCATACTGTAAGTGAGAGCTTAGAGTTTGAACTGAGAAAAGTTAATCTTCCAGTTTCCCCTAGCTTGTATTCATCTTCATTCTCATTTTCTTCCATTTTTGTATTTCTTTGTAACATATGTGGTTTATATTGTACAATGCCCAAAGGCCTACATTCTTTAAGATACATTAGATGTTTATACCACTTTAATCCATCATTTCTTGACTTTTCACTTGTCAATGTGTTATTAGTAGTATGGTTTGTGATAAGTTCTTGGTAAGAAGTTTAACGTATAATTTGTATCGCGTTAGTTGAGCTAATTTCATCGTCTGACCAACGTAAGTTGCCAGCTACCTAAGAGGGTAGGTAGCAAGGACATGAGTAACATGATGGAAATGGTAAACATGCGCAGCAAAAAAAGGATCAAACTTTACCCTAATTGTAACTAAACAAAATTTAGTAATCAACATGCATAATAACCCTAATATAAACAAGGATAGGGGTTAAAAGAAAAGCTCACCTTTGATGCTTTTCCCTTCTTGTAATCTCCTCAACAACTTTTCGGAATCTCCTCACAATCTTGAAGCTGGGACTACCACTAGTGTTGACCCTTGTTCTTCGAACTTGGAATCGAGTTGTGGGACTCAAAATGGTGGAAAAATTAGAGTGAGATGGTGCTTTTTTAGGGAGAATCTAACCTTTAGATAATTTCTTGTTGAGAGTAAAAGAAGTTCTTGGATTATTTTGTAATTCACAATTACAAAATTAATTCTTGCATTTTTCAAACACAAGAATCCTTTCATCTATTTAAAAGAAACTTTTACAAGCAAACTATACACAAGAGTTTCCCTATCTCACCACTTGGCATTCTTATGGGTAGATGTTTTGCATGCAATAAGCCACTTACATACCACATGCAAGTAATAAGTTTGCCAAATCTCAACAAGTGTTATTATTTAAATTAGTCTAAGGGCAATATAGTAATTTAACATTTAAATCAAATTCAAAGTTTGACTTTTTCAAGTCCAAAGTCAACATTTTGACTTTTTACAATCTTGCCCATCTTGACTAATTTCGACCTTTGGAGCATGAATTCTACTTGAATCATATTTTCTAGGTTAATCTGAGGCGCAACGAATATTGCGTGATGGGTTATCCTAAACTATTTCTATTTAAGGATCGAAACTCGCATTAATTTCTTTAAAATTCAAATCACATTTGAATACAAAGTTGGTCAAAGTTTGACTTTTCAAAGTCAAAAGTCAAAAAATTTGACCATTTTCATCAATTTGGAGCTTGGAATATGAATCCATATTCATATTTTTAATATTTAAATCACATTTAAACATAAAGCTCTATCTAAAGCTTATAACCGACAACTATATCAAATATATTTGTCGGTTTCTCTCTCTTTACCTAATTCGAACAATTTAAATTATTCCATCATAATGTTCTATGTTGATTCCTTGTGACCTAGCGGGGGAACCTAATGGATCTATAGATAATGGACTCCAACGATTCAAGATTAACCGACTAAACTCATTTAGACTAAGTGAATCAACCTTCATTAACTAATAGGTCATTCTACTAAAGTCCCATAGTTGCACTCCTTTCATTATAAATATATTTGTGCCCATGTGATATAGCCATGATAAGTAAGTTAATCCTTCACAGGATGTTCGTAATCTCGGCTGGATCAAAGTACTGTTTTACCCTCGAGACTACATCTTGTTCCTTAAGTCCAACTGATCTACTATTGAACAATTGGTTTAAGGTCAAACCTATAAACTGAATCCCTCTCGAGCCAATGAGAGGATGGGGCCTTTTATTTAATACTTGGATTAAGTCCTTAAGGGAACAACCTATCTACTATCCTTAGAGCAGGTAGGAGCGAATTTCGTCTTGTACCCTATGTCCCTAGCTATCAACTCGATCTTACCCCTAAAATGGGAGACTTATTGGGCCAGCGTCGTTGAAATACCCTCACCTTTAAATATCTAATGATAATTTTGTGTGAACAGAAGATCATAGTTAGCTCAAGATTAAGATTAAGTTATACTAGATATCTATTGGAATTTATGTCCTAAAACTCGTAGATTGTAAATATAATCCATTGACCGTTATTAATAAAGTGTTATTATTGT
>JBBPDI010000025.1:16646751-16660544 GCA_037974545.1 Cucumis variabilis | reverse complement strand
TATTTAGTTTCTTTGTAAAAATATACTACCAAGATTTAGTTTCTATTTTACTTGTATTTATCCCTTTGAGAAAATTCGATATATTTCGTATACTTAGTTTCTTTGTAAAAATATGATCTATGTTATTGTTATATATGAAAGTTCTTATTTATATGTGTACTAGTTTTGAGTTAAAATAGAATCATTGAATTACAGGAACAAAAATATAATTAAATTACAATTTTAAAAAAAAAATCATAAGATACTTGACGGTTTTAAAATGTCATAAACAAGTGCATCCTTGACGGTTTTCAATATCATAAACAATCAATTTCTTGACGGTTATTAAATGTCATGAACGCTTATACTCTTGATGGTTTTAAACTGTTACAAAGACTCATACTCTTGACGTTTTTTAACTGTCATGAATAATTTTACACTTGACGTTTATAAAACGTCAACGTTCAATATTCTTGACGTTTTTATCAACCGTCAAGAACTTTGGCTTTCTTGACGTTGACTTCAAGGATGGTTTTAAAACCATATAGAATAGTGATTCTTGACAGTTTAAAAACATCAAGAGAGCCTGTTTTTGTAGTAGTGATTTATGAAGATTATACCAGTCTCCAACTATACATTTGTAATATAGGTCAGATATCACTAAAACATTTTATTTCCCTTAGGCAGCAAGCCTTCACTGATGTAATCGCATTAGGCCCCTATATAGAGCATTCACATCAGTAATGGTGTGCCTTCACTGATGTAATCGTATTAGGCCCGTCTATAAAGCCTTCACACCAGTAATCAAATTGGGACGAAGATATGCACAATCAGAGGTAATTGTATAATACAGTCATAAATCCATGAAAACATTTAAATAAGCTTTTCCACCTTAACTTGGAAACCATAAGCATTTAAGAAAGTCTTTAAATGCAATCAAACTTGTAAATTTCCTTAGAAATCATTCAAAATAAGATATTCACAAACCAATGTTAGGAACCTTTAAACCATGGTTAAAAATAACATTTAAAACCAATTTTACTCACTCAATTGATGATTTCTTCTTTGGCTTGAGAAATTTTACCAAACATAAATTTTCTTGAAAATAGGGTATTTATATTCTAATTAATCTATAATAATAAGAAAATATCAAAATACCAAGAAAAATTGATAAAAACACCAAAAAAAAGTTTGAAATGGTCAATTGGGCCGCAAGCATAGGCGGCAGGCCTGTTGTGTGCGCGCATGGCCGCCTACTAACCTCGCAACCTTCCTTTGCCGCACCTCATGGTGCCTGCACGTGCCTTGTGTCGTGCATGCCTAGTATCCCACAAGGTACCCTCACACCCACCGTGTGTAGCCCCCACCGATCACTCGGTCACATAGTGTAATGCACAAAAGCTAGGTTTTTCGACCATAATAATAAATTGACTTTGGAGCTTAATAACTAAAAATTTAGAACTCGAATGATAAAACTTTTTTCAACAAAGTTTCTTAGAATATATTAACTTGATTACCTTAAAATTGCAGCCTCAAACATCACAGGATGTGCTTTGTAGCCTCACCGAAATAAACCTTGTCCAGATTGATCTGAAATCTAACCTTCCCCCGTTTCCTTCACTCAAACTTGAACCTTCTTTGCTCCAGATCGTCCGGCAGCCCAATACTACCAACTAGACTTAGTTTTTTAGGTTTAGAAAGTAGAATAAAGGAAATGGCATGAGTGGTTGTGATGCTCTTCTTCTTCAAAGAATCCCTATTTATAGACTAGTTGCATGGCTTGAAAATGATATCTATCTCCTACTTTATGCATGCATGCCCAGGCCTTGACACCCCTAACTATTCTATCCTAGGCCTACCTTATATTATTTGCATGTTTTCTATCTCCTCCTTAGTAAGAACAAAACACCTTACGACTCCATGTTTTGCCCATCCTTTCTTGTCTTTACTTAGCCTTTTTTTTTTTGTACTTCTTTTCTTCTCCTTGCCCATCTCCTTTGTCATTTTCAAGTTCCCATGACACTCTAACCAAGTAACTTCTACAAGTGTGTACTTTCCATGATTTTATGGAAAATATCATCCAAATGCTCTTTTTTACAAAGTGTTGAAATAGAATTCCTTTCTAGTCCAAAACACCATACAGGCTTTTTAATTGGCCATACATACCTATGATCTCGGTACAATTTCACTTCCACCAATGTACACCCTTAAGTTCCTTAGAAGTTTTGAGCATTAAAAGAAATACCAAAAATTCTCTAAAGGCTTGAGAATCGGATTTTACAATTTATACACATTATCAAAGATGATTCGAGATTCTTGGCGAAAGTATTGTTGGTAACTAATGTGTGTTATGCAAAATGAAATGTTTATATATGAGACTGTTATGTTTTTATGAAAAGATCATTTATATGAATTGATTGTAACGACCCAACTCTTTATATTGAGCTGAAGTCATTACTAGTAAAATAAATAACTTTTTTAATTTAAAATAAAAGAAAATACTAAATTTTAAAAGAACTCTTCAAATATTAATTCATAAAATATAAGTAAAGTATGTAAAGAAAATAATAATTAAAACATTAGTTAAAATACTAGTTCGGGCCCTGTTTAAAATAAAAGAAATATCTAAAAGTAAACATGAGTTTTGAAATAATTTTCTGAAAATTGAATACTGAAAACAATAAATGCGGAATAAAACATATACTGTCCCCTATGGCGAACCACGATCTCTTCTCGTCATTTGTCAGCTTACCTTTACCGCTACCTTTGCCTGTAAAATTAAATATAGGAAAGAGTGAGTATAAATTTATACTCAGTAAGGGATCCACTATTAGTCTGGCTAGATGTCTGTTAAATTCTTGTTAGAGTCCTGTAAGAAGGTATCGTCTAAATATTGTGCTCCCAAAGGTACGCTATTTAGTGATCCCCAAGGAAGCATCTAGGCTTTCGATGATCTCGAAGGAACACCCTAAAGGAGAGTCAAACTGTAAGTGATCCCATCGAATTATACATAAAACTGGCCACATAGGCATAAATAGATGGTGATCCCGAGGGATACCCATATGGTACGACTCTAACAGTAAATCTAACAGAACATCATAGCTTATATAAATATATCATATCACAAATATCATAGCTTAGTCAAACATAACTCAATCATATCTTGTTTAATCATGGCAGGCCTCAATTACAATATATCATGGTCATAACATCTCAGTCATACATGTCTCTCTTAACTTCATTAATACATGATACTGAATATGCAGACAACTTTAATGTGGGGATCCAATAGGAAAATCTCTTACTTGGAGATTAGTTAAACCAAACTATTCCAGCTTTCCAACAGGAAAATCCTAGAGTTCGGGTTAAATTCTAATTCAACCTTGGGTGGATAATTTCCATACTTTGAATCCTCCAAAATAGCCAACTAACCCTTTAAAGCAATAAATAACCCAACTCAAATCCAATCCTACTGAAAATTTAGTTAAGGACCAAAGTACAATCATTTAGGCATACAAAACCCAACACAACTCACCCACATGGCTCAAATAGGTTGCAAGAAAGGCTAAAACTGAAGGTGGTTCGGCTAGAAGAGGCTTTAGTATGCGTGCAACTTGATGGAGAAGCTTTGCTGGGATGCGTGACTCAGCTAAGAATCGACTCGTTGACGATGGTAACGACTAAAGTCTGAAATGTGGCTCACATGTGCGACTTGAAACAAAGGATGGCTTGGATCAAAACAGACGGCTGGGATGACCGGAGCTGGTGCAACGACAACACAACGACTAAGGATGCATGCGACTTTGACGGAGGTTGAGAGAATGAGCATGCCGACGAATGGAGGGATCTTTGGAGATCGATAGCGTGTGGAAGTGGAGGAAACGTCTTGTGGCTATCTTTCTTAGGTTTCGTTGGACCGAATAAGACTGACGACATGGTTGCCGATAAGATGAACGATATGCAACAAAGGAGAATGACTTCATCTGAGCAGCGACAGTCGTCGGTGGCAGAAGGAGGGTGAAGAGCGACGACTAGAGCTTGTGAAGAAGGAAGAAGAAAGGTGAATAGTTGGGCACATTTCACAAAGTGGATTTTTAATATAAACAATATTATTAATATTATTATTAACAATTATCATTATTATATCTTCTCTTTCCTTCTCCTTTTTCCTTTTCAATAAGAATTCTCTCTCCATCTTAAATACCAATCAAATCAATCTTTTACCCCTTTTCCAAAACATAACAACATAATAAATCTCATTCTCTCACCTAATTAATTATCCATTCAATCATCTTTTCTTCTTATATCTATTTATTTATATATATTTTCCCAAAATAAAAATATATCAACTTAATAACTATATTTTCTTTAATATAATTATTATTATTTCCAAAATTAAATAACACTTTAATAATATACCTTTCTAAATATTATATTATCCCTAATAATATAATTATTCTTATCTTCAATGATATAATTAATCATAATTACTCCATGATTTTACCAAACTAAATTACCAAATATCAATTCATTTTTACCAATCCATAACAATATCAAATTTTTCCAATTCCAATAATTAATTAAACATTTTTTCCATAAATATTTAATTAATCCTAATCTCCACAAACATATAGTCCTCACCAAAAACTCAATTCACCCCAAAATAATTTTAACATCAATAATTTAACCAAGATAATCCAATTTAAAAATTGTCTTATTTTTTGGGTGTTACATTGATATCTTCGGTGAAATGGTATTTGGAAAGGTATTGCAAAAAGGATTTATTAAAACCTCATTGAGTCTATAGACTTATGTTTTTAAAATTTATCTTCTAGGACATAGGCGTTAAGGCCAAGTAAGGAAGGTTGAAGGGATTGCTAGACGAGAAGACTATCGAAGCGTTTTAGTTTAAGATTTAAGTATTTTTTTGTATTTTTTAGATTTATGTTTTTAAAGTTGTTGTAAGCACTTGGACAAAGATTAATAAAGATTAATTGTTTATTTCTCTGTATTAAGTATGTTTATTGCCTCAAAGTAATGGCTAAGTGGTAAGTTGTTCAAAGAAAAGTTATTGGCAATTAAGTAAAACTTAAGGACCTCAATAATGAGTGTCTTTGGTGTTTAGTCGCATCAAGGATACTCAAGTTACACCTTGTCTAGCAGGACAAGCAAGGACGTTTATGGGATGGGGTGTGACATGGAAGTTATCTTGTCAAGGTGGAGTTTGTCTCCAAACTCCTCCTCGCACGTGTTAGCCATATCCTTGCTACTTGCTCTCTCGAGTAGTTGGCGATATACGCTGACCAAGAGATGATTATAGCTCAACTAACGTGATAAGCTTTATAAGCTATGCTTCTTATTAAAAAATTATTACATACATAAACTACATATAATACTTTGACGAATGAATAGTAAAGAAATTGAAAAGGTATAAACATGCAATGTATTAAAGAATGTAGGTCTTAAGCCACTGTACAATATAAACATATACATTGCAAAGAAGTATGAAAATGGAAAGTAAAAGAAATGAACAATACAAGTTAGGAGGAGGAAAAGATTGAATCTTCTCTACTCAACTTTAAGCTTTCACTTACCGACTCATCGGAGAAGACAAAGAAATAATTTTACAGACAGCGGAAAGGCTACTCCTTCCACCACTCTCTAGGGTATGGCCGGTCCATACAAACATTTGACTTCTATCGAAGTCGTCCCCTTTGCTTGGTAGGAAAGGAGTCCTTTTATAAGAAACTTTAGGTGGAAAATTTTTATTCTTTTGAACATGCAACTCCGATTGTAGCCTTGTCAAGTTACATGGACTCCAACTACCATTCTTTTCTTCTAGTGAACCTTCTTAGCG
This sequence comes from Cucumis variabilis, assembly GCA_037974545.1. Classification (NCBI taxonomy): domain Eukaryota; kingdom Viridiplantae; phylum Streptophyta; class Magnoliopsida; order Cucurbitales; family Cucurbitaceae; genus Cucumis; species Cucumis variabilis. The sequence goes on along the minus strand of JBBPDI010000025.1, from coordinate 16,654,708 downwards.
TGATGACGTAGATCCTTGCCTGAAAATTTTTCTTGCCCATTGGGTTCTTCTCGTGTAGCCTTTACCCGAGTTACTCTACGATTCACTAGTTTCTTCTTTCTCATTAGTCCTATGTTAAAACACTAAAAACTAGGTGAAATAGGCATGAAGATTTATGTAAAGTGTATTTTCAAATAGTTATGAATTTACAATAAAAACAACCATTTTGAGCTGTTTTTGGGTTGTTAGGCTATGTTTGAAAATTTTAAGGAAATAAATATTTCCTTGATCAAAGGATTAATTAAGGAGTAAATATCAATCTAAGTACACTGAGTGATAATATGATATCAATAATGTTTTATAAAGCATGATTTACAAGCTATTGTTCAAGACATGTTTTATGATAAATGTTTAAAATTGATTTCTAAAGCTATTTTATGTTTGAATGATATGTTGATGAACTATGAAAGCAAAGAAAATGTTTCAAGATTTTCAATATGTTTTATCCTAGTCCGAATAATCCATGGGACCTATTGTATATATGTGGTTAACTCCATATTGATGGTAGGGTTAACGAACCTATTTTTAACTATGGCCCATCAAGAAGGGTATATTTAATATGACTTAATGGAGGAAGATTATAGTGAAAGTTGTTTTTCATTGACTGTTTCGTCTTAGGATGAAGACGTTTAATACTGCTTATGGTTATGGATCATCTCTTCCAAAAGCTCTGCAAATGTTCTCAAAAGTTTAATGTTTCAAGTTTCATGTTATGAAATAAATGTCTATTGATAAATGTTATTTAAGCTAAATTTTTATGTTAAACTATTTATGAAACTTGTTTAATAAAATTGTCGCCCACTAAGTCTTTTAACTTACCCTTTCAAAATGTTTTTCCTCTTTTCAGGTACAAATTGTGAATCACTATGTGTTGAACTTACTACTTCCATGCCAATCAATTTTCAGTCACGAAAGGAAATGATTTATTAAGAATATTATGATGATTTATAAAACTGTATACTTTTTTTGCCTTCGACGTTTGACATAGTATTTATAAAAATATTTCAAATGGAGTACATTTCCATTTTACATTCTAATGGGCTACAATGAGGTGTCGCACACATTCTGGTTGCATACCCAACGTGCATCAACATTGTGTGCCTTGCACGTTGTGTTGGACATGTCCATCATTGCATGCTAACCCCTCTGCGCATGGTCATGCATGCAGCTTGAGCGCATCTCTTGTCGCTCGAATGTGTCATGATCGTGCCGTGTGCCTCAAAACAAGCTCAATTAACCTCTATAAAAAAAATTAAATAACCACTCGATTGTCTAAACCTTTTCTGACTTTGATAGTTTGGCCAAACTCTTGAAGCAAGAAGATTTATCTTATAATCCTTGACTTCGTCTCTTTTTTGTTGGCAAGATATTTTATAGTTGCATTATCCATAAACAAAATTATTTTGGATCCACTTATATAGCTATGAAATTTGTCAAGAGTAAAGATTATAGACAAAAACACTTTTTCAGTTGTTGAATAGTTAGCTTAAGTTGTATTTAATGTTCTAGAAGCATAATATACAACATACAATTTGTTATCAACTCTTTGCCTTAACGCCTAATGCAAAAAGTCACTTGCATCACACATTATCTCAAATGGTAGATTCTAATTAGGCCTTTGCAAGATAGGAGAAGAAGTCAACTTATCTTTCAAAGTATTGAAAGCATGCATAAATTTATGATCTATTACAAAAGGAACATCTTTTTTTAAAGCAAATTTGTCAAAGGCAAAGCTATCATAGAGAAGTCTTTAATGAATCATCTATAAAATCCAGAACTACCCAAAAAGTTACGTAACATCCTTTAAACAAGAAGGGTAGGACAAGTTTTGTATGACATTTATTTCAGGCTTGTCTACTTTTATTCCCTTAGATGACAGTAAGTGACCTAGTACGATACTGTGAGAGGCCATGAAATGACATTTTTCAAAGTTAAGTACTAAGTTGGTGTCAGTATATCTCTTTAAAATTAGCTCTAAACTATTCAAGCATGAATAAAAATCATTTTCATACACTATGAAATCATCCATGAACACTTCTATGCATTTTCCTATTAAATTAGTAAAGATACTTAACATGCATTTAAATGTTGAAGGTGCATTGCATTATCCAAAAGTTATTTTAAAAGCAAAAATTCCAAATTCACATGTAAAGTTTGTCTTATGTTCGTCTATACATGCTATAGGTATTTGATAAAAGCCAGAAAGTCCATCTAGAAAGCAAAAGTAAGATTTTCCTTCTAATTGTTCTATCATTTGATAGAGAAAAGGTAAATGGAAATGATCTTTAAGAGTTACCTCATTTAGCTTTCTATAATCGATACGCATGCCTCAACTATTTGAAATATGAGTAGGTATTAACTCACCTCGATTATTCTTGAGGACGTCTTGGGTACCACGTGAATGAGGCTTACCTAAGTACTGTGCGAAACAAGATAAATGATTCCAACATCTTTGAGCTTCAAGACCTCATTTTTCACTACTTCTTTCAAGGTTGGGTTTAGGCGTCTTTGGGGTTGCTCTTTATTTTTAGCTCCCTCCTCAAGGTGGATACGATGGATAGAAAAAGATTGATTAATTCCCTTTCAAGTCTTCTAGGCTCCAACCAATGGCTTGCTTATTTCTTCTTAAGGTTTTGAGTAACGTTCCTTCTTGCTCCTTGGTTAACTCCTTTGAAATGATGACAGGGTATGTGTTCTTGTCTCCCAAGAAGACATATATGAGGTGAGAAGGGAGAACTTTTAGTTCTATTCCATTTTTCTACAAAGTCAAAGTAGGCTCATTAGTATTGGAATTTTCACATTTTTTATGCAAATAAATATTACAAGAACCATCAACTACTTTTCCTAAATCATGCTTTTTTTTTGTCACAAACTTTTATATGGATGTCTGTGTCATGCTAATCCTCAATGTCAATGCCTTTCAAAGTATGTCCATCATCATTATCAAGGTTTCTTCCTAAATCATGCTCATTACTAAATCCAAAATAATTTTCTAAAACATGTTGTCTATTTGTTGCAAGATTATTAACTAAGAATACTTATAATTTATACTAGCAACAAAGTCGAGGAAGATAAAGAGATCATCATCACTAGGTTTGTTCTTAGCAAATTCATTGTCCACATACTTTAAAGTTGCTTGATTAATTAACTCATCAAATTTATCATGCTCTTTTAGTGTTTCTAATGTTTCTAATGCATCTAACGCACATAATGACATATGATCATTAGAAGACTTTACATCATCAAAAATAATGAAAGACACTACGTCACACTGAAACTCGACACTAAGAAAACCTTTATCTATATTAATTATGGCCTTAGCGATTTTTAAGTATGGTCTTCTTAAAAGAATGGTAGGTGAGGTACATGCATATTCATTGTTTATTTCTATTATGTAAAAATTAGCAGGGAACATAAGGTTTCATATTTTGATTAGGACATCTTCTACAACCCCTAGTGGTGAGATAAAAGATTGGTCAACTAATTGTATGCAAATACTAGTCTTTTCAAGTCCATTTAGTCCTAAGTCTATGAAAATACTAAGAGGCATGACATTTATTACTACACCCAAATCAAGCATTGCATTAGATATGTCTATATTACCTATTGTTCCAGGGTGTGAAAATATACCTGGATCAATGCAAAACCCATAGTTAAGATAAGAAGTAAAATTTCACTGTGTTCGCAAGTGTTTGGGTCTACGCAAGAAGAGGTTGGTGTTTTAGTTAGTCTGCGATAAAGGTTATGCAACAAGACTTTTTGAAATTGGTGTTATTAAATGATTCAAGTTTTCGCGAGAAGGAAGGACCAGGCAAGAAGAGAATAGGAAACTTCTAAAATTTTTTTTAAGAATTAATGGGCCACGTGTGAAGATTTAGTTAAGCATGATTAAGTTAAACCTTAAGCTTACACGTGCACTACTAAGAGTAGGAGCTCGCGAGCTGACAAAAGTTTAAGGGTGACTAAGCTGTTTTAAGACTAGTATAAATAGAAGGAGGAGATCAGATTATCTAGTATTGTTACTTTGAAATTTTGAAGAGAAAATCTAACGGTTGAAGTGTTGTTAAACTAACTACGCAAGAAGAAGAAGGAAAGTATAAGAGTTTGAATTACCAAGTGTTATAAGTGTTTTCTTCAAAGTTTTTACATATGTTTGAAAGATTTTCATTAAAGTCTTTAATAATTGAAATATAATTTCAATTTAAATGTTTCGAAGAAATTAATTGAGAAGTTATGCTATATTTTAAAGCATGTTTTATATGAAGTAATGTTTATGAAATGGTGTTCAAACCATTAGTTTGCTTCCTGTTGATAAGCTAACTATTATGTGCACATAGAGAGTAGAGGAAACCTTGTATAAAAGATGTACATGGTGAAATGAGGCAAGACAATGTATAAAAGATGTGCATTGTATCTCAGCCTGAGCAACAAGGAATGGATTGGGATATTTTTTTTTTGTAAAGGTAATATTATTATACAACAATAAGGAGGACCTCACAGCCCGAGCCCAAGGCACCAAAGCAGAAAACGCTTACAAACACATGGAGAAAACAAAAGCACCAAATTAAAGAGAAAACAACAAAAGCACAAAAAATGAATAACAAAAACATAAAAACAAAAAACCCAAAACAACCCCACATAACAGAGAGAAAAAATAACACAAAGTCAAACCCCAAAACCTAGGGACAAGCAAACAAAAAACGAAAAGAAAGTAAGGTAAATAAGATCTTGAGCATCCTCAGCCAAGAAACAGCACGAGCATGAATACAAGTCTGAATAATTTGAAACAAGATATGGGCTCATGAGCCTGACCACCATGAAGAGGATGATTTCGCTCCTTCCAGATAAATTAGATAGTAGCACACCAGAGAACACACCACAGCTTCTTCCCCACATCCTTCCCAATACCCTAACAACAAATCCAAGACAACTCAAGCCCCCAATCCTATGAGAGGAAGCCATAACCTAAAGGACTCGAGACCAAATATCATATCTAAAAGGACATAAAAAAAATAAATGATCACGAGACTCAAAACCCCTCTTACAAAGAATGCACAACAGTGAAATCGAATTATCCCACCTATGCAACCTATCTCTAGTACCCAACCTATCTTTGATGGTCAACCAAGCACAAAAGGAATGCTTGGGAACATTCCCTCCACCCCAAAATAAACCAGTCCAATGCATCTAAACACTACGAGGACGAATAGTATCCTACGCATTCGCGATCGAAAAACTATCCTAACCACCTAGAACCCATACCCTAAAGGGATGAAAGCCCTTGGCAACGGAGGAGTTTATAGAGACCTTAGATCAATTTAATTGAAAACTTAAAAAGTACTGTACATTGTCAATAGTTACAGAAATAATTTTCTAATTAAGGCTAAGCATGCTTTAAAAATTATAGATAAGAGAAAGAAAAACTCACATAGTTTGATGCCTCTGTATCTACTAAAACTCTAAATTGGAGACACCACCCGCAGAGAATTTCCTATCATCTAGGATGAGATTGGTTTGTAGGAACTATTTGGAATTGGAAAATATTTTAGAGAATCTCTTAAAGAATTCTCAGGGAGACAAAGACTTAGGTTGAAAAACCTATTTTCTTCTATGTATTTATAACTCCCTCTTCTTCTGAAAATTGGAGAAAATCATGAAATTCTATTGATTTAAAAAATATTAAATTACCTAATTAATAATTAATTAAATCATATTTAATTGGTATTTCATTTAATTCTTATTTAATGACTATCTCTCACATATCTTATAGTTTTAATTTAATTAATTTAATTTAATCAAAATTAATTAAATAAAATAGAACTAAACTGTTAATTAATTTTCTAATTAATTAATTGCTAAATTAAATATCTTATATTTAATATAATCCAAATTTGAATCATATTCCAATATAAATTTCTCTCATAACCTTTAGTTTAAATGTGTATCATATATGCATTAAATTTTAACCTATAGTTTTAGTATGAATCCAGTTCATATTAAATTAATTTTTTAATTCATTCAAATATTTTATCTCTCATAAATTAATTTTGAATCATATCCAAAACTAAATTTACATAATAAACTTTAATTAAACATAAACTTTATATTATAACGTATCACCATACATTATATTAATTCCCAAAGTAAATTTGAACACTTCAAATTACAACCAATATAAATAAATCTCATTATCCTTTACGAGCTAGGAAGGAGACTTAATCAACCTATAGGTCAGAAGCTACAACGATATAAGATTAATTATCTAAACTCATTAACCACATTAATCAATATTCGTTAACTGTGTCTACACTCCACTAAAGACTCACAACTCAACTCTTCTAACTGTAGATATATTTCTGTATCCATGAATATAGACCAATAACAGTAAGTAAGTCCTTCACAAGTATTTGTAACACCTGTTGGGTTAAATTATCGTTTTACCCCTAGGTCACTTCTAGTCCTTAAATACCAGTGTTCCTCTAATGAACAACCTATTTATAGACCAACCAATAAACAAAAAACCTCTCTCGTGCCATAAAGAGTAGGGTCCTCTGTTCAAGTCCCTGGAGACACCATTTAAGGGAGCACTCATCTACTTACCCAAAAGTCGGGAAGAAATGTCATCTTGTGTGATTATGTTTCCAGCTCCCCACTCAGTCTTGCATCCAAAATGATAAGCATATTTGGTTAGCAATCTAACCACTCTCATCTGTATAAATTAAAGGACAATCCCTCACGAATAGGAGTTCATAATACACTCAGGTTTAAGACTAAGTTACCTACGTCATTCTAATGAAATAGAAATCAAACTAGTTAACAGAGTTACATCTAGTGGTTACTATGTCATGGTCCAGTCTTATGCAAACTCATTGCATAGAATACCCCCACTCGCATGTCACCTACATGAATGGATTATTGCGTGTATATCAATACAAAGTGAGTCGTATCCATAGTGTTACTAGGATAAGGTACTCAACCTTATCCCTACACTATAGACCATTTAAGCTGATCTCAAACATTGATCTCTGTATGTCTCTACATAATGCTCAAGACTTATCAAACAACTTAGGATATTAGTTTATTGCATTTGGGTTATTAAGAAAATAATAATAATAAAATCAATAACACTTCTTGAAATAATAACATTTTATTTATAACGGTCAATGGGTTATATTTACTATCTACGAGTTTTAGGACATAAAACCAAACATACCCACCTATCCCCAACACTTAGACATGAACAAACAACCTGAACCTATCCTATAAATCAATCAACTCCATAGACACTTGCAGCCACCTCTACTCCCCATCTAAGCCAATAAACTTAGGAAGCCTAGCCTTCCGTTGACTCGCCACATCATAAAGCACCATCTACCCAACCTACTCAAGAATAAGACCACTCTACAACCATAAATCAAGCCACACTCTACACCACCTGCCATCCCCCACCTCCATCAGAACATGAACTCTCAGTCTATACCTTTTACATAAGATATCTGAAGACACCAAAATCGACCAACCCTTCAATCAACCTTCCCTTAAGAATGTATGCCTCCATCAAAGCCACTCAAATAAAACCCCAACTCGCCAACATTAATCAAAGAATTTTCATAGTACTCGCAATATTCTAAGAAGGCTCATTATGGTTTGTTGGGATTTATGTCCTAAAACTCGTAGATTATAAATATAATCCATTAACCGTTCTTAATAATGTGTAATTATTATAATAATTGTTATTGATTATATTATTAGTTTTGTCTTAATAATCTAAATCCAATAAACTAACTGTTGGGATTTATGTCCTAAAACTCGTAGATTGTAAATATAATCCACTGAACGTCATTAATAAAGTGTTATTATTGTAATAATTGTTATTGATTAAATTATTAGTTTTTTCTTAATAACCCAAATCCAATAA
>JBBPDI010000025.1:16528753-16538755 GCA_037974545.1 Cucumis variabilis | reverse complement strand
TTAATTAAATCTATGAGTTATTGCAGAGATTCAAATAAGATTTGAATGAAATATTAATTAAATATGATTTAATTAATTAGTAGATTTGATAAAAAGAATCTCGTAATTCTCTCTCACTCCTTTTTCTATTCCAAGAAGGAAAAAGAGTTATAAATATCTGAAAGAAAACAGTTTTCTTTAACGAATTAATAAAGAAAAAAAAAGTCAAAGCTTTTTTCTCTCTCCAAAATTAGTTTCTCCAAAAATCTCTATACCTTTTCCCATCCCAATTGGTTCCCACAAACCAATCTCATCCTAGAGGATAGGAAGGTATCCGACGGGAGGTGTTCCAATTTGGAGATTAATTTGTAGATTCAAAGACGTCATCGAAAGTAAGTTTTCTAGATCTTTAAAAGCATGTTTAGAATTTGTTTTTGATTCTAATTTTGCCAATGTACTGGTATTTTAAATATTCCCAATTAAATTGAGTAATGGTTCTTTAATTCTTCCGCTGTCATAGGGCTTTTATCCCTTCAGTCACATCATTCTAACTACCATTCTTGTCTTTCTGTGAGCTATCCTCGTGTAATATTTAGGTTCATCTCCTAGGGTTGTTGGTAGCTAAGCGTGATCCATCACATTGTCTTTGCACGCGATATCATGTGTGAGTTGCTTCTTTCTTCTTTTCCCACTTGTCCCGCGCTTAAACATAATAATTGTGTAAAACAGGAACGACATTTATGTAAGCCATATTTCTAAATATTTATACATTTACAACATAAGTTATGCATTCTGATCATCTCCTTATGCATTTTACTTCATTATTCTAACAAAAACAGCTGTAATAATGGTCATTTCTTTACGTTATCACACTCCTCTCTCAAGCACCATTCCTTCTTAACGATTGACTTTCCCCTCCGTGCGTGTTTCAACACCTCTCTCAATGCGAGCAAGTCTTATTCATTATCAAAAAATTACCCTCGTCTCGAATTTATTATTATGAAAATATTTCTAAGTTCAGTAGGCGGCAAGCTTAATACTCGAAATATCGTTGTGCATTCCCTTTAATAAACCTTATTTTCATCTTTGTAAATGACTAAAATTTTGAAAAAGTTTCAACTCTCATTTTATTCAACTAAAGAATGCTTTTTTATTGTATTTACAAATGGTTGTGCGTTGAGTGGAAAATCATAGGCACTCTATGAGTCCGTTTCTCTCTTCAAATGTAATTCTTATCGCCTTTTATTACTCAACTCTTTGAATTTTTACTTTTGAAGCTTTACTTCTTATTGTTGCAAGAGGAGGCAACATAGGAGTTGCTATTTTTAATTAAATTAACGAATGCTGAATTTTAAAAAACAATTACGTTTTTCTTAATTTTAACTTACGTACCCCTTGCTTTTGCTTGCCTTGCGAGGTTCTTCGAAAAGTTTTCAAAATTTTTATTACAGATCTCGTGGACCCCTAAATTTAGAGATTAGCAAAGTCCTCATTACTAAAAATAAATGATAAGATTAGTTTTTACAAAAGTGGTTTAAGGTAAAGCTTGCTCGCCTTAATAAGCTATTGAAATATTTTCTAAGTAAGGTTCCTTAACAAGTTAAACGCACAAATAACAAATGAAACTTTATTTCACATATTTTATTTCATAGAAATGTTATTGAAATACAAAGGAAAATTATAATGCACTAAAGTGGGGATCCATACTTGCAACGAGAAAGATTCAACGCTTAAAGAATACATAAAAAGTGATTACTTAGATTGTAACGGTCGTAAATAAAAAGAAATATAGATTATGCTGGGACACTTAGCAAATCCTTTTGATTTCTTTTGACGAAAAAAGGAGGTTTCTTCGGTTGAGGAACTAGTGAAGCCATCTTCCTTTTTGTGGCCAAATCAATGTGTTCCATTGAATTTTCCAAGGTTTGGAATAAGCAAACATGGATTACTTGGAAGAGAAGTGGGCAAGTAGGGATTGTAAGGAGTTTAAGTGGTTTGTCCTTGGAGGCCTTTCTTATAACGTAGAGGCCAAGGTGGTGGGCACGCGACAAGACATCACTATAGTCCTTAGCCTTAAACGATTGTCCTCTCTTTGGTCCTAAGGCTTCCTCCTCTTCTTGTTTGTTCCCTCATCACCCTTTTTATTTATCGCATATGGATGGTAATGAGGCCCTAACTTTCTCTCCTCTACTTGTGCCTGCAAGCACATCCTTGAATATGTTAGGATCTCTTCTCTCTTATGGACAAGCACTTTTCCCCCGACAGAGTGTTTCTACTCTCTTCCTTCTCAAACTCCTTGGCCACGTCCTCCTCCACCTTTGTCTCTCACTCTCTTCCTTTGCTTATTCTTCCAAGGACCCAAATTCTATTTGCAGATCTTGTGGGGCTCCTTGTTGCTAACCCTATAAAATCAATACTAGTCGAGAAGGTGCTTTCCATTGGAAGCTCAAGATCCTCCTTCCTCGCCTGGCTGTTTTGCTTCTTCCTTGTTCTTGTTTTCTTCTTCCTGTTACATAATCTTTTATCCATGTGTATCTTTTCAGTTTCTTTTGCCTACTCTTTTACATAATCTTGTTTTCTTCCTTGGTTTCTCTATCCTTTCGCGCTTTCTTAGTGTTTGGAACCTTATCGCTTCAGGCACCAAAAAAGAGGAGTATTTGTTACTCATGGTAGGGTGGCTTGATGAGGGATTTTGTAAAGGGGAGTATTTCTTGGTGAAAGATGGCAGGAATACAACAAAGAACATTGAAGAACTTTTTGGAAGGGTAATGTTTTGAGGATTACTTAATGTGTAGATTTGTGACTTGTTAGGTTAGGCCAAATGTTATGGGTCATAGTTTGCAGGGTTTAAATAGACCTTTATAACTAAGGCTAAGAGAGTGGTGAGCAAGTGGTTAAAGTCTTGTCACAAAAAATATGATGTGAAAAACTAGAATGACTACTCGTGGCTCGAGGGCGGTGCATTTATTTAGTCTTGTAACTTTAAAATCGAGGGATTTGACCTGATGCTTCGCATCTTATAAAGATTTCAGTGTTTCCCTATGTAATCTAGCTTCCTATTTTCTATATGACTGTTAGACTACCTATAATGGCACAACGAGACTAACAACCCTTATGAGAGATTTAAAAGATATACTGAAAGTGACAACATAAGAATACATAATTGAATTACTATACTAAAAGAATCTTGTGCAAAGATAAGAGCATAAGTATATATGTACATTAACATGAGGATACGATAAGAAGAATTGGAAGAATTATACATTACAAATGCATCCCTGCGTTCATGTTCCTTGGCGAGGGCGACTGTGGTATCATCGCTTCTACTCCACATAGCTTCCTAATCGCATAGTTTCTAAACTTCATTGATCATTTGCATCATGACTATCAGCGTCTTGATTGATCATTGCAATAAATCTCTACTCTTAATCATTCATCACAATTTTCAAATGACGTTACTTGGTCCTTTTCGCTTTGCTACCTGAAATTGTTCTTTTCGTCAGCTCTTTGCGAGGGCACTTCTCAAGATGACTATATGGGGGTTCTCATTTTGATTTGCGACTACCCGCATCCGTTGAGTTTTTCTAGGTCATCTTCCAAAAGATACATTGATTTTGGGGTTGGTTCAAGTAATCATGAACTACTTCTGTAGCATAAACCCCTTCACGTAATTTTCGACTAATCGCGTAATTCACCAAAATCAAATGCTTTGCCTTTAACTCAAGTGAAGCTCTAGTCTAACATCTAAAACTTAATTCCCTAGCAACAGCGTCAAAAAATTGGTTGACTCTTTTCTGCTTAGACTTAATGGTTTCAATTGTGTTTAAGTCAACTATAATACATCATAGAGTCAAGTCATCGCGAATAATGCACTCATTGTAACTCTCTGTATCACATGTTTCCATTGTAGGCAATGAGTCATACAACATGATCATATTCATGAGGAAGGCTCACAATGTACCTCTTCATCGCGTAAACCTTAAGTCCTCGTTGAATACAAGCTTTTCTACAACTTGCCCAAGTGCAAGCAAACAGTAGGTTTACCTGAGTGATCTAGATCGAACACTCGGAATTGTTATAGATGTTAGCTCTAGATTCCACTTATAGTTTAGGCTTTATGGCAATTATATTGAAGGAATGTAACACTAATGACAACTACTTATGTACAACTTGAGGCTTATGTCCAGAGAATAAACAAATCTAAGGGAAAATGAGTCGAACTTACTTGTATTCAAATGATAGGTGAAGGAAATTCTACGTACTATTAGATTCCTAGGCGTTGTGATAACATAACGCGCTATAATTGCATCATGGGCACATGATTAAGGCGACTTTCTCTTGAAGTGTTTAAATGGCACTTGTTCGCATTTTTGAGATACAAATGACTATGTTTGCTTAGTTAAATTATATCTAAAGATCGTGACTCGTAATACTCATAAGACTTCTCATTTGAGGATGACAACCTCTCGGTGTCTATTGTCTGGACTTGTTCACCTTTCAGGATACAATTGTTGGAAGCTACCTCGCTAAGGTAAAATTTGTCACCAAACTCCGCCTTGCACCCATTAGCCCTATCCTTGCTACTTGCCCTCTCGAGTAGTTGGCGATTGAAACTGATCAAATGATGAACATCGCTCAACTAATGCGATAAGAATTATAAGTTGAACTCCTTATCAAGAACTTATCACACTCTTCTCATTTAATAACAAGAAGATTGTGAGACCCATTTTTAATTTGAGTGTGGGACATAAAATTGACAAAAAGTATTTAAGAAATTGTCGTTTCAATAAATTCACGAAAAAGATTAAGCAATAAAATCTTTTATGGTTAGTCTAAGTTTTGCGATAAAGAAGTTAATTCGCGAGGAAGTTTTGAGAAAAGAAGGATTTGTAGTAGAATCTATAAGTCTAAACGTTCTCAGAAGAAAGTCTTTGTGTAAGTTAAGTGAAGTTTTGACTAAAACGATTAGGCATTTGGATAGTTTTTGCGATAAGAACGAACGATTTTGCAATGAAGAAGTCTACAAGGAAGCCTTGAAGTTTAAGTTCGTGATAAGTGTTCTAAGCAAGTAAGAGTTGGTTAGTTCATGAGGAAGGTTTTTTATAAAAATATAACCACACGATAAGGTTATTCGCAAGAAGTGTTAAGTGGTTAAAGTTATTTTTAGTATGGGGTTAGGCAAGAAGTAAGGTCTGACAAAGAAAATGTCAAATCTAATTTGCCAGGGGTTAACGTGTAACATTAAGAAGATAAACATGGTTGGGTTGAGTATTAAATTTACACGTGTAAAGTTTTAAGCAGTAGCTGACGAACTAAGAAGAGTTCACTACAACAAATGTGCCTTTTAATAGCATCCAAGCATAACATGTTTAATATTAAGCTATAAAAAATAGAAGGAAAAAAAAGGTGAAAAACAAAAAAATAAAAGCGCAAAAAAAACTCCTCTTGTTTTTAGGTTTTGCGCATTACCCTCCTGACTCCAAACCCCCTTTTTCATTTTTTCAGATTTTTCCCGATTTCCCTCGTCTCACAAACCCCTACCATGATTTCCCTCTTCTTACACATCCCTTCTTCAACGTTTCTACTATCAGACTGTTGTCGTCGAGTCGCCTCCACCACTAGAATAATGAGTTTTAATGACACTACTAATCAAGACATTGTGTCGTTGAAAATAAAAAAAAAAAGTGAAGGGTGAGGTAAATTATATCGTTGAAAATAAAAATACAGATTATTTCTTAACACAATTCTATTGACATAATTTAATTTTTTTTGACACAATTTTTGCGTCGTTAATTAACGACAATTTTTTTTGTGTCATTAAAAAAGTTACTAGATGAAAAAACCCCAAATTATAAAAAAATTTAATTTCTCCTTCCGCACGCAATTAAAACTAAGTGGGCTACCGCGTCATTGTGAAGAACCCTTGCCTTCCAATTTTCTGCCACTTGCTGTCGTCTTCCACACTCCAGCCATTGTCGTCATTGTCGCCAAAACAAGCCTTCGCCATCAAACCCACCAATCTAGCCACTGTCGTCAAATAAATTTATTTAGAAATATGAATTTTAATGACACTTGAAATCAAGAAAAAAGGGTGGGGGAAATAAAATGTGTCATTAAAACTAAAAATGTGAAATTTTTTGTGACACATTTTCTCAACACATTTTCTTGACACAAATTGAGTTTTCTTGACACAATTTTCTCGTTGTTAATTTACAACATAAATTCTGTATCATTAAAAATTACCTAATAAAAAATCAATGTATTCCTTCATTTGTACGTTTTTATTTTAAAAAAATAATTCAACTCTTTCATCCCTCTTGCGATCCACGACTGAAAAAAAATCTTACTCCATCCCACGTTGTCGCTGTCTTTCTCTCTCAAAAATGCTCTCCAACGATGTTTCTCCCTCTTTTGCAAACACTTTTCACGAATTTTCCTCTCTCTCACAAGCTCTTCGCCTGTCGTTTGAAGAAGCTCACTAAATTTACAGGTAGTTAAAGAATCCATTGACCATGAGATCGATCAAAGTCTATTTATGAGTTAGTTTGATTAGATTATTAATTTATCTTTTGGATTATTGTAATACATTTACCAAGAATGTAATTTACATTTTTTTATCAATAAAAAAATCTTTCTAAGCATTTGTGGGTAAGTTGAATCATGTATTTAATTTACTTATACATCCATCATTTATATGTCAAAAAATATATGTTGTGACTTGGAAAATAATGACGCCAAACAAGTATCGATATATAAACCTTTATTAAATAGAAGCAATGTTGTAACTATAGTGGGTTGGTCTAGTGGTAAAAAGTTAAAAAATTAAGTAAGAGGTTATGGGTTCGATCCATGGTGGCCACCAACCTAGGAATTAATTTCCTATGAGAAATCACATTTTTTTACAAAAATTGTGTGCAGCGAAACATTTAAACATGACAATATATTCACGTCAATGTAAGGGTATTGATGACAATATACTAGTGTCGAGTTATAGATAATGGTGACATATTTATTGCATCGAGGTAAAGGTATTAATGACACAATCTTGGCGTCATCTAAGCATCTTTAATGATACATTTTTTAAAGTGTCGTTAAATAGCATTTCTTGACAGGAGCTTCAATGATGCAAAAACTGTGTCGTTGAAACTCTTTATGACGCAAATTTTGTGTCGTTAAAACCTAAATTTCTAGTAGTGTTCATTTTTTGCTGAACGACTCCCTACTCGCCGAACTTGTCGTCATCTCATCGCACGAGACAGGTAACCTTCTTTTAACCTACTCTTCTTCTGTCTTTACCTTTCTTTTCTTCCTTTTATCTTCCTTTCACTTTTTAGTAGGTTTGGTCTACTCTTCTTTTCTTTTAAATTGCACATGGCAAATCCGTTGGAAATTTGATTTCTTGATACCTTTTCTGGTTTTTGTGAAGTTGCCAATGTTTTCGCTTTCTCTTTTTTGTTGTGTTGTGTCGATTGACAAGAGTAAAGTATGCTGAGCATTGCACGCGTGCACCTGCCTTCTGATATTCCTATTGTAGGCTGCGAACTTACGCCCTACGTTCTCTCCATTTCCACCCTAATAAGAATAACTATTGATTTTGAGAAACTATCCTTCCTATTTTCACAGATAGCTACTTGGTCCATCTCTCTCTTTATTTACGGAGGTCGAGCTGCCATTTCTTCTCTCAAATACTCAGGTACTTTGCTTAATATACTATCCAGGTCGCTGTTAGATTTGTTCCTTTTTCTGTTTTTAATCTTTCTAGAATAATCAACCGGTACACAGGTTTACAGTGCTTCATTGCTTGGCATTTATGACTCTGATATAAATAATATAACTTGTAGACATATAAGCTTATAAACCCATTTTCATTACTCTATGCATGACTTATCATTGTTAAAGTGAAAATGAAAGCTCAAGTTTGAAACACCAGTTGGTGCATTTGAATAATAATTTGGTATTAATACATGAAATAAGCTTCTGGCTATTGTATTTCCATATAATCTTTTTAGAAACATTGGGAGTTCAGAGTTCTATTAGTTAAATAGGATTTATTTTCTCACTTTGTTACTTGTGGGCTTTCTTATTTAGAAGGCAGTGGCGAAAACTTGGAATTTTGCCAATCCTAAGAAAGTGTTGCATGTTTGTTGATCTGTTTCTAAAAAAACTAATCTTGTCATTGAAGTTGAGCTCCCTTGCTCACACTATATTTGTGAAGGTGGAATTATTTACTTTAGAAGTGAAAAAGGTTAACTAATTAATAATAATAACCATAAAACAAAGTATGGAAAAATAGCTTTATGAACAACAGTTTCTAGTGTATTGTACTTTATTTCCTCACTAATTAGAGGTGATGACTAATGACTAATGACTGCTTCTTTTCTTTTACCTCTTTTTAATGCATTTTCTTTCTATGGTAGTGTTAGGTGCATTTTTCTTAAGATATGTAACATAGCAGACGAATGATTTATTTAAATTTGGAGTATGACTCATAAAGAATTTCAATCCAACATCTGAAAAATGTGAGTTAAAAACTTGTAACGAAAACAATAGCATGTGCATGGAGTAAAAAAATGAATCAGTAAAACATTTATTTTGTAGCAAAAAATTTTAGTTGCTTGCTCTATGATAATTATTGTGTACAAGTTACTAAGTTGCAGGCTGTCATGACATGTTAACCAAAAGCTATCTCCCACGGTAGATACCCTAGCAAGTATGGTCAGCGTCACCTTCAATAGTATACTTAACACCTTTTGACATATTTTGTTATACCCATAAAATTCATTATATATTTGAAAAATAATCTAAAAATATACAATATTTTTGGTATAGCATATTTTGAACTTGAAAGCAATTTGACAATGACATAAAGTATGCAATTTTCCCATCCCAAATGCTCAAAAGCTTATGTTTGACTTGTATACACATAGAGACTTTGTAAAAGGAAAAAGTCGAATAATAGGGAAGAATTTAAGAGTATTTTCAAGATTCTATGGATTGCATAAGATCTCTAGTATCCTTTGATTAGTGAGATTAAAAATTCTTGATTGTTATGGTGAGTGGCATTGATAGATAGTTTTCTTATTTTTGCTGTAAAGCTAAAACTCTGCAATAGGTGTATTGATAGACTGGTATGGTATTTGTATTTATTTTGATTATGAAGGTGGTTGGGATGGAGGCTAAAATATTGAAGTCACTAGAATTTGATCTTGAAAACCTCATGATAAAGATCTTTTTTAAGACAAGTGCAATGGGTGTATCCTTCACTATTTGTAATTGTGCAAAATGTGGAGCCCTTGCATGGTTTTCTAACTTATGGAGCATTTTTGTGATGTGCAAGAGATGGACATTAGTTGCTTAAGAGACTTATGAGGTAACATCCTAATTCTTTGTCAATTTTATAGATGTTTCAAAATAATTATAGTTACTCATGCCTCGTTGTTAGTTTAATGAAGTATTTTTTTTTATGTTCTAATATGCTTCACTTGTAATATATCAGTCTCGCATAGAAAGTGTTAGAGAAATTTTGGATAAACAACCTGCTGCTCTTTTGCTGGAGGTTCTCTACAAGTTAAAGTGTAAGGTGATTTAACCACCCCTATTAGTTTCCTACATAAATTTGTATGCTCTGGATTTTGATGGGTATCATATATATTATATCAACAAATTGTTAAGGAAATAAAAGGTTTGTTCATGCACTAACTCTTTTATATCCATGCTATCTTTCTTTGCACACTTCTTTAGCTCTAGAGTCATTCTGAGCCATTCCCTTCAGCTTGTGGCTTTCTCTAAAACTTCTTGTTTCAGCGATGGTGCCAAATTTAACAACTTTTAGTTTTTGTTTTGGGTGTGAAACAAAATGACCTTGTGAATTTAGCTTTACTTTAAATATTGGGAGGCTTCGTTCATAAAATATAATTTAAAGTACTATTAAGCATTTTACTGATCATGAAAAGTTTGACCTAGTGTTGTGTATCTGTTATTTTATCACAAGTGTCTTGCCATCATCATATTATTGATTTGGTT
>JBBPDI010000025.1:16496730-16528653 GCA_037974545.1 Cucumis variabilis | reverse complement strand
TTCTACAATTCAAGTAATCAAAGTATTAACTTTAATATTTTGGATTTCATATCAGATTGATACAAGGAGCCCATATAGTCAACTCGAGTTGGATGAAGTGCGCATGGAGCTTGCTGATTTTTTGGGTGGCCACATTTGATTATATTTTAGGTTAGATAGAGAAGTTATGTTGATACTGGATATAGGTGTGATATTTTTTTGATATACTTGATATAGCTAGGTGAATTAGTTTTGTTGATATTTTATTGATACACCTATAATTAGGCTACACATAGATGAAAACTTTAAGCTACATCCAACTCCTCACTTGTAGAGCTTTCTTCGGACCAATCACTCCTTTTTGTCTTCAACTTTCGACTAGAAGATCTATAATGAGCTTTAGATTTTCCTTTCCAATCTTTTGTATGAGCATCTCTATGTTGTGGGATGTTAAACGATTCATTGTTCATCTCAACTGGCTTCCATGTAAAAGTATCATCTTTCAAATCATATGACTCATATGATTTCCATATAGCCGAAGTGGTCCCTATCATGTTATCACACAAGCCAACTTGGACTTCACGAATATGAACTTCATTCTCATTTAATGTATCCATTGCAATTGAGTTATGAACTAAGTTGCTCCCAGATACTGAATTGTAATCGTTGTTTAACACTTTCTAGCTTTGATTGCTTCTAGGCTCAAATGAGACGTATAGGGGGACCTCCAATGGATTTTCACTAAGAATATAAAACTTTAAATTACGATCATTGCTTAACTCAAATGGAGGAGCTTCGTGTTCCACTTCTATCTCATATATGCATCTTATCATTATATCGAACTCTGTAGGGTCAACTTCTGCAAGGTCATATATTTCTACCTGTAAATCTTTGTGTTATTTCTTTATTGACAACAATGCCTTTTAACATGCCTCCTTCGTATTTTCTTCATCCCTCATCTCATGTACCACCGTAACGCACTAAAATCCAACACATGTGACATCTTTCAACTACCTTAAACTTTTTAATTCCTGCAAAAAATTGATTTGAAGTTAAAATTTGATATATCACATGAAAAAAGTGTACGACTTATTTTGCAAGATTAAAAAACAGTAACTAAATAAAACACGCATAGTTGCACCATAAATAAGTATATGACTAATTCAGCCTTGGGTATTTAAAGTTTGGCAACTGCGAGATGTTTACAACATTGCGATATACAAAAACCAATAGTTAAAAGTACCCTAAATCACATAAGAACAAGTATAATTCATTTGAAATTAAACATTTAAACTTAAGAACCCATGAGATGCCCTAAATCAACTTGAATCAATTAAAAATTGTATTTGATTTATACATTTAAGATTCAAATATATATATACAAATAATACAACACAATTCGAAGGAAAAATAAGAAAAAAGTTTTATTAAAACACACCACAGTGCGTGGGACGTTCCCCGGAGGAGAGGATGAATGGCACCGGGATAGAAGCGAAAAAGTTAATAACCTTTTCACAAAGGAGAAGAAAGGAAAATGGATTTTTCCTTTTTTTTTTCTTTATGTGTTGTGTCTTACGTTGAAGAGAGGTTGAAGAAAGAAGTAAGGGAAAGTAAATTAAATAAGGGTATTTTGTATATTTCACTTCAAATTTGTCCTAAAACTCTACTTTTCCAAAATCAATCCTAAAATTCATTTACTACTCCATTTTTAACCTATTTTTGACAATTTCCCAAATAAATATGGTATATGTTTGAAATAATATTGTATATAATAAACTTGATATAATATCTAAAGTTGAAGATTTAATACTACAACGATGTATTAAATCCAATCCATTGTTTGATGATTATGAATTTTGAGTTAAAATCAAACTTAAAATTTGTAAAATAAATATCATTTATGCCAAATTAGGAAGAAATACAAAAAATTAATGAAAATAAAAATTTCCTTTTGGAGTGGATTTTGAAATTTTTGAAGAAAAAAAATCCTACTTTAAACTACATGATTTCGATATTTTTCTTTTTTAAAAAATAAAAATAAAAATGTTAAATATCAATGGAATATTATGGACTTTTTTAACTTTATTTTTAGGTAGTATTATAACTTATTGGGTTATTAGTGTAATTAAGTCAGTTTTCTAGAGACTAACGAAAAAATAGCAAATTTTAAAAGTTCGTTTGAGAAAATAACAAAAAAGTTTCAAACTAGTAAAAATAGCATGTTAGAATTAGTGGGCTCGGCCATAATGGTATTTATGGAAAGATCTTCCTTAATTCCTAAATCTTTTTCATTTTTATTTCTTGGTGTGTTCTATATATTCTTCTCCTTTGTACCTATTGTATTCTTGCTTTCAATGTGGTATCAGAGCAAAGCAACAACGAAACCCTATAAAACAATTAAGGAAAAATCTAGACCAAATCAGAAGCTTCTGTTGCCAGCACTGTCGTTGCCGCCACCGATGTATATAGTGGGCCAACCCTCACCGTTGTTTGGATAACCAAATGATCAGAAAATGCCTCACACGCAGCCTCTATCAGACGTGTAGGCCTACACACCACTGTCCATTCATCTCACCACCCAGTCCAGTCGCTTCTACAAGCCATCGCATGTCCCACTATGTAACTCTTTCGATCATCTGCAACCTCAAGCGCCACTAGCACCCTTCATTTATAAACAACCATCAAATTATTATTGTCTCCACGCGCTTGTATCATGTGACCCTTTACAGGAGCCATATGTTTGTGGTCCAGGATTAACCAAACCTACGACAGATCTGTTTTTGAAGTTGGTGCATCCTCGACACAATCGAAATTGACTGATCTGTCGATGTATTCAAAGAGCTTGATAACTTCGCTCCCTACTGTACCTTCGAATTATGTAACTAACCTTGTTGCCTTTAGTGCTTGATCCTTGACCCACAATAATGAGATGAATAGTGGGAAACCAATTGTCATATGTGAGCAGTACAAAATACAATGGCACACAAAGGATCAATGTTGAAAAGTTCACGGACGGTCCTCAAGAGGTGACAAACGTTACTTCAATGAGCAATAGAACTGAAGGCGTACTAATGTGAGGGAAACTGCCAACACATCTCAATCAACTGGCCCTACTACTAGCCAAACTAGTCCTTCTACTCTAGGCGCCATTGCTTAGTCAGGTATGCCTTTGTCCTTTGGCCTTATTAGTATTGATGGGAAGAATCCCTAGATTTTGGACTCGGGAGCCATAGATCATTTGACAGGTTTTTCATGGCACTTTATCTCTTATACCTCTTGTGTCGGTAATGAGAAAATTTGGATACTTGATGGCTCTTTAGCCCCAATTGCTGGCAAAGGATAAATAGTTCTCTTTGACTTTCTCTCTCCCGAATTTGGATGTGCCTAAGCTTTTTTACAATTTGTTATCTATTAATAAGATCACCCATGAGTTGCACTATAAAGTTACTTTCTTACTTGAATCTATTTGTTTTCGTGACTTGACTTCGGGGAGGACGATTGGCGTTGCCCAACATAGCATGAGACTGTACATCCTTGACAATGATAACTTTGGTAGTAGTATCTCTAGGACTAGTTTAATGTCTTCCTATTTTAACACTTTTGACCATGACTTTTTGTTGTAGTATTTTCGGTTGGGTCACTCAAACTTCACTTAGATGAAATATTTGTTTCCCCATCTATTTCCTAAAATCAATGCTCCTCGTTATCTTGTGATATGTGTATTCAGGCAAAACAACATCCGATTTCTTTTTCCTCACAACCATATAAACCCATACAACCGTTTACCCTTATCCATAGTGAAGTTTGGGGTCCTTCTAAGGTCGCCACCTCTTATGAGAAACGGTGGTTTGTAACTTTTCATTGATGATCATATTCATCTTACTTGGGTCTACCTTATCACAGATAAATTTGAGGTTTCCTTTATTTTCCAAAACTTCTATCACTCCATTGAAACATAATTCCTTACCAAAATTGTAATTCATCAAAGTGATAATGGTCAGGAATTCAAAAATCATAACCTAAGTGAATTTCTAGCCTACAAGGGAATTGTTTATGAAACCCAAAATTTCTTTAACCTTTAGAACTTTCTAAGATTAGTCAAGCACAAGAGAAAATGAAATTTATGAGAAAAGAAAGTAAAAATACTTGGAATTTAAGTTTAGGTTTGAGAAAAAGAGAAAAGTTAGAAATTTTGACTAAGTGTCAAAATTAAGTCATGACACGTTTAGAGGTTAGAGCGTAAGGCCAAATGAGCTATATAGCCTCTAAATGTTATTTATTGGGCAGCCAAGGGAAGGGAAAGAACCTCTAAAGAGGTTAGCTTGCGTTAAGGCTAGACATTTGGGACTTGTGTTGGGCGGCAAGACAAACACCAAGAAAGCCATGAGTTGAAGTTAAGGCTTAGAGGCAAAGCTTGAGAGGTTACGTGGACAAAGAAGCTTGTCACTTGAGTTGGCTCGGTAAGAGGGCATTAGAGATTACCTAGGCATTTGAGGCTTGCCATTGGGCGGCCTAATACCACGCGAGGAAGGCTTGCGGCCAAGTGTTTATAGGTTGTCACGCGAGAAAGGCATGGACATGCCATGCGTGGAAGACTTGCTTGACATTTTGGCTTGGAGATTAAGAGGTTAGCTAAGTGGGGAAGGCTTGGCTATGCGAGGAAGCTAGGCGGCCAAGGGCTTTGCTGCAAGACAATAGAGGTTAGTCATGCATTTAAGACATCAACGTGGCATGATTAAGGTTTTCAATTAAAAGTAAGTTCAGTTGTCCTAACCATGTCATCATGAATTTTGCGGTCAAGGAGGATGTGGAGGAGGTGATAAGAAGTAAATTCACTGTGAACAAGTGAGTCTAATCAAGGATTAAGTGTCACCTTAACTGCATGCAAGAGACTTTATAAATAGGCCAACTTCAGCAATGAATTTCTCACACTTACTCTTGAAAAATCACTCATTTTGGTCTTAAAAGTTTAGAAATTGAGTCTAGTTTGTGAGAGAGGGCTACTATACATTTTGGATTCAAGGAGGCTTGCGTTTTGATCAAGGAAACATGAGAAGGTCATTTCTTAGGTGAATCTGAGAAAGATACACTTCTAAAGGGCTATAGGACTCATTACTTAGAATTTTCCTTTGTAAGTTTGAGGTAAGATGGTTAAGACAATTTAGAGCAACTTTGTAGAAGGAATGTTTATCAAAAGAGTTATGAATTTTAAGTTATGAGTTTTCAAAGATATGTCATGATTTTGGAAGTTAAACAATGCTTGGGTAGTGGTGGTGACTCATGCCTGTATGGGCGAGACAGGCATGCGTTTTGGTCATAGAGATTATTTTGGGTTAGGTTGCATACACATGACAAGGTCATGGCACAGGCGAGCGACAAGACATAAGCTTAGGCTGCCCATATGACTCTGCCTTAAGAGGTTAGCACGATACATGGTGTGCAGGGAGCACTAACGTGTACACCATGCATGCGGGGAATTGGGTAGAAGATAAGCATGCGTGCGGCAACCCCTTGCGAGGTTAGCATGTGGTAGGCCCCAGGCCTTGCACATGTGACCAGCCCTTGCACCATGTCAATGGGCTCTAATGGGCTGCTTTCGAGCTGTTTTAAGCTATCTTGGTATTTTTTGGTAAATTTAAGGAAAATTTTGATATTTTCATGTTCAATGAATTAATTAAGGATAATATATGAAATTTTCAAGACAATAAGGATTAGAAGGAATTTCTGGCCAAGGATCTGTGGAAGTATTGTGAGTAACACATTGATTTCAAATGTTATTGTTAAACATGATTTAGCTTTAAAATCAACAGTTTGTAAAATATTTTATGAACATGATTTCCAAGATATTATCAAGTTATTATTTATGGTAAAATGTCTATGAATTATTATTCAAGTTACGCTATGTTGAATGATTTCATGATCAAGTTCAAGGAAATGTTTTTCATGTTTTCAAATGTTTTTATCCACGATGAATGTTCCATGAGACCTATTGTATACATGTGGTTAACTCCATACTGATAGTACAGTTGATGAATTTATTTTTAATTATGGGCCATCAGGAAGGGTATATATATTTATGCCTTAAAGGAGGAGGGTTAGCTACCCATTGACTCTCCCTTCTTCAAATGAAAGGGTAAATACTGCCCATGGCTATAGAGGACTGTCTTCAAAAAGCTATGCAAATGTTTCAAGTTTCATGATATGACTATTTACTGATAAATGTATTTAAGGTTTGATTTTATACTAAAATACTGATGAAAACCTGTTTTATAAAACCACTACTCACTAAGTCTTTCGACTTACCCTTTCAAAAATATTTTTCCTATTTCAAGGTACAGATTGTGTATCTTTGTATATTGAACTTACTGCTACATAGCCAACTTAGTTTCATTATACAAGGACATTGTTTTATTTCATAATAATATTGTGATTGTTCAAATATTCATAACTTCATAATTTATTCAATTTTCATAATATGTTTTATAAAGATTTTTTATGGGCTGCACTTTAGATTTCAAAGTATAATTTAAATGTTCATGTTAATAAAAGACTTTCGCTGTTTAAAAGATGTGCATATGTTCATGTCATGTGTTAATTGAAGTATTTCAAAAGCAAACGGCTTCGAGTAACATCATGTCACGTCTCAGGACAAGCAAGCAGGTACCCGAGGTGAGGTGTGACATTGTTTACTAAAGCTCGTGCATCTACACTCCTCAACAAACTGGGCCGACCTCGACTAGTCCTATAAAGCTGATTATTTCTTGATTTTTTGGCATCTTCTGAAAGTAGCCCGTTCCCTTATGCTATCCACTTCTCTTCCTTTATACCTATGGGGAGATGCTATTCTTACAGCAACTCATTTAACAAATTGCATGTCTTCTCGTATCCTCCACCTTCATACTCCCTTAGATTGGCTTAAGAAGTCCTACCCCTCTACTTGGCTTGTTTCTGAGGTTCCTCTTAGTGTGTTTGGGTGTACTGCTTAACCTATACTCATCCTGATATTTCCTTTCCTATGAGTGTTGTCAGCCAGTTTATGCAGGCTTCCAATGAGAAACACATGGAAGTTGTGAACATAATTCTGAGATACTTGAAAAACGACACCTAGTAAAGGGTTGATGTTTAGAAATACAGATAGAAAGACCATTAAGGCATACACTGACTTAGACTGGACAAAATCTGTTGTTGATAAAAAGTCTATCTCCGGTTATTGTACTTTCGTTTGGGGTAATCTAGTAATTTGGAGGAGTAAAAAATAAAGTGTTGTGTCCAGGAGCAGCACTGAGGCTGAATACTGAGTTGTGTGTTTGGAAATATGTGAGAAAATTTGGCCCCATAATGTCCTGTCTGATCTTCATCAAGTGTGTGAGACACCATTGAAGCTCTTTTGTGAGAATAAAGTCGTTATTGGTATTGTTAACAACCCAGTTCAACATGATAGAACTAAACATGTTGAGATTGTTCAATATTTCATCAAAGGAAAGATTTGACAATGGGAGTATATGCATTTCGCACATTCCTTCGAGCCAACAGGTTGCTGATGTTCTCACCACGGGGCTTTTCATACCAAACTTGACTTTTGTGTTAGCAAGTATTCTTCCCCTTTGTACCTATTGTCTTTTTATCGGAAAAATAATAAAACTAAAAACATCATGGTTTTTCTCCCTGTTCTCAGGTTTTCATGTAAGACTTGTTTCGTGTTTATTGCTTTCAATATAGCACATTGAATTTTATAAATAGAAAACATTAATTAGCAAAAAAAACAAAAATACTCTACTAAGCCCAACAATATTAATTAGTGAAGGACAAAAATGATCCTTAATCGTAAATCTAACTAATCCATAAATATAGGAAAATAATTTTAAAAAAACTAATTTAAAATTTTCCTCATTCTACTGAATCAAAGAGAGTTATAGAAAACTAACTGTACAAATTATACAAATCTAGTTATCTTCTTCTCCAATCTACTAAATCAAGTATAAATACACAAAAATATAACTAACCAAGTATGTACAGATTTAGCTACCTTCCAATCTACTAAATCAAATATACACACACAAAAATATAACTAACCAAATATGTACAGATTTAGTTACCTTATTTACTAATATACCAAATCAAATGCATCACAAAAATACATCATAAATAAACAAATATATACAATTTTATTTACCTTATGCAACAAATCTACCAAATTTGATACAACTACAAAAATACAATATAACTAAAACAATTTGACACAATTACACAAAAATACACGATAACTAAAACAATTTGATAGAACTGCACAAAAATACATTGTATCTAAACACAAATTTAGTTAAGTATTAAATAATTTTGATTTGTTTCTTCCATAATCAACATATGTTTTGTCACACCCTCTCCCAAATCATCTGTTCTAGATTCGAAAGGTGATGTAATGTCAACTGAAATCATTTACCTCTAAATAATTTCAGCTGACCCTTACTTGAAAACATAAAACATTTGTTAGTTGAAGTCTTTAAACTAAGAAATAACTTTAAAACTGTAGTGTAACGAGTAAAATGTATAAGACATAGAAGTATAAAAATATAACAATATACATTTGAATATAGCATTTCCTTTTATGACTGAAAACTAATTTGGTCTGGCATTAGTATGTTCAACACATGGAGATTCCCAATCTGTACCTAAAAAGAGGAAAAACAATTTGAAAGGGTAAGTCAAAAGACTTAGTGAGCAACAGTTTTATAAAACAAGTTTTCATAAACCGTTTAACATAAAACTGAAGCTTAGATAATATTTATCAACAAACAATTATTTCATAACATGATACTTGAAACATAGAACTTTTGATAGCTTTTGGAGAACATGATCCATAGCCACATGCGATATTAAACCTCTTCGTCTAAGATGAAACAGTCGATAAGAAACAACTTTCACTATAATCCTCCTCCTTTAAGGCATAAAAGTATACCTTTCTTGATGGCACATAAACGATAGGCTCGTCAATCCTACCATCAGTACGGAGTTTAACACATGTATACAATAGGTCTCATGAAATATTCAGTCTTGGATAAAACATATTGAAAATCTTGAAATATTTCCTTTTCTATCATAGTTCATCAGTAAATCATTGAAACATAGCAATATTTGAGAAATAGTTAAATAAACATTTATCATAAAACATGTCTTGGACAATAACTTAGAAATCATGGTTTATAAATAACTTTTAAATCAATGTGTCATTCACAAGCTATTGCTTGTGTACTTTGAAACCATGTTTAATAAATAGCTTTCAATCAAAGTGTCACTCACACTACTTGAATGGATCCTTAGTCAGGAAAGTTCCTTTAAAGACTCCTTGATCTGAAAAATTCACATTTAATCCTTAATTAATCCTTTGGTCATAAAATTTCAAAACCTGGCTCTAATACCAACTGTAATGATCCAACTCTTTATACTAAGCTGAGATCATTACTACTAAAATAAATAAAGACTTTCTTATAAAAAATAAAAGAGGATACTAAATTTTCATGAAAACTTCAAGTACTCATTTATAAATTGTAAATAAAATATAGAAAATACATGCCAACTCTTAATTTTACGTTCGAAGGTCTAGTAGTACAATCTCTTACCTCGAGATTAGCTAACAAATCTTTCCTAATAGTCACGATCAAAGTTTTCCAATGAATACGTCCTAAACGATAAGGGAACCCAATAACTTAAAATAAAAGATCCAAAAATATCCCAATTCAACTTACCAACAGTAGGGGTCGAAATCAATTCAACCTTTGAGGTATTGCACCAATGACTAATACAAAACTAGTCAATAACCTTCAAGAAAAGAATCCATCTTTAAGAAAATATTCCAACTTAACTTAAATTAATTTACTTAGACAAAAGAAATTGATATTTGATGGGCATACCAAAACTAATCAAAAGCTTACTAAGAAAAATAACAAAATGGCTCAACTTGGCTTAGAGTGAGGAAACTTGGCTCGACTAAGCAAAGGAATTAGCTTGGGTTTAGGGAGTTCGACTCAGACAAATGATGACTAGCGCTCGACTTGAGACAGAGAGGGTCAACTCGGACAAAAAGAATGGATGGCTTGGGGGCGGAAGGGAAACGTTGACTTGCAACGGAGATGGGCTTTAACAAAGACAAAAAGAGATAGAGATAGAGATGAAAAGCGACGAAGATGGACTAGACTGGACTTGCTTGTTGGAAGGAACATGAACGATGTGTGTGGCTTGACGAATTCATAAGTGGCCGCCCAATGAATGTCACTTAAGAGGTTATTTAGTGTCATTTGGCCACCCACCTAACCTATAAACGCCTAGAATTTACTTCTTTTGACACTTAGCCAATTTTTCATAACTTTTCCTTCCTTGATCACATTTTCCTTTATCTTTGTCAATTCTTGACAAGTTCCAACGGTCTTAGAAAATTTAGGGTTTCACATTTCTTTCCCTCTTATGAAATTTTGTTCTCAAAATTTACAATGTGCTTTTATTCATTTTCACTTTGTACATAGCTTTGACTAGAAATTTATAAATGAATTACATCCTCACAACATAAAATACTTATTTGTTGATTTAGAGGCAGTACTTCGATCTCCTTCTCCACTTAACGGCGTAACTCTTGGTTGATTTATTGATTTAGAGGCAGTACTTTGATCTCCTTGTTGACTTGAACAAATCAATGGACAATTTCTTGCAAAATTTCTTAACTTCTAACATCGAACACAAATGTCTTCTCTATTGAGACACTATCGTAAATGGTATTTATTAGACTCATTACAAAGAATTATTTTAATAAACTAACGTATATGTTCATATTGATATTAACCATGACTTCTTAAATACATCTCACAATTAAACATTCATAAAGAATACTGTCATGAGAATAAAAAGATAAATACTTAAATGATAATTGCTTACTTGAGGGAATGCCTTTAAAATATATTCTTCAGCAGTAAGTTTGACTCTTAGAAATCTCTGAATTGATATGGTAAGATTATTAAAAAATGAATCTTGTATAAATCTTAATTTCTCGTTCTCTTTCAATCCGGTAGTAATTTATTGTCGATGTCGCTTTGCTTTGAAAGAGATGACTAAGAGCATGAACACGATAAGATTTTTTTGAAGATTTTTTATGATCAAAATCTACAAACTAAAAACTATGATAAAAGATAATCCGTTGAGAGCATGAGCACATAGATTTTTCAATGCAGACTAAAAAATATAGTAAAAGATTTTTTAAAGTTTTGATGATTAAAATGTGAAACAACTAAGATTCTATTAACTATTTAATTTTTTTTTTAAAATCATGATTCTAACAACATTTAAAAATCTAATAATTTAAAAAACTTTAAAATTGAATTACTTTAATTTCGTGTCACGTCCCATTCCAAATGCCACTCCTTGCAACCAGATGGGAGCGTGCCGCCTAGACACTCATCACGCACCTCTCTGCGAGATGACGCACTAAACACCAAGTAAGCTGAACATCTCACTTAACTTGTTTTTACATGAAGATTTTGTCTTAACTTAGACTTTTCTACTTTAGCGAAAATTTATAACTTTTGGACTTTACTCTATCGCCTAGTACTCTTTACATGTTACAAATCAACCTTAACTCCTAGGCAATAAGCTCAAAGAAACAATAATGAAATAGTGGAATAATATAACTACTTTGCTTTATTATCTCAACACTTTTAAAAGGTTCATACGTTACAAATTTCATTCCTTTTCTTAAGGAAAATAAAACTAAAGTTGACTTTTGGTCCACCTTTCCTCGTCCACCACCTAACGTTGCTTCTTGAGATAGGGTACTTAGAGTTGTAAGGGCCTATTTTCATCCTTCTCCTCCATCGTCGAATCAAACTTAAGGATAAGCTTAAGGGCTTTCTTTCCCTGACTTAGTTATTTGGCTTTTTTGCTCTTCGACTTGGCCTTACCAACCTTGGTGCAACACTCGCCTTCTCTTCTGAATTGAGCTCTCTGTGTTAAGGACCGATGCAATTCTCAACCAGCTCCTTTAACGTGATATAGGATGACATGCCTTGCACGCCGCACAAGTCTACATAAGCACCCTTTTTTTCACTTACTTGGCTTCTATGCCTAACTTCTATTCCCTACTTGAATTCAACTTCTAACAACTTGGAAAGGAAAAACTTAAAAAGTAAGTTAAAGACTCAGTGAGTCAATGCCAATGCACAAAACATATGTATGGGACCTAAGGTTCTCCTCTTGCCTGGACTTAGACTTTACCTAAGATTTCCACTGGCGTCTCGTAAGTCATTTCTTGCCTCATGGGCTTGGGATTCTCCCCTCACCTTTGTTAGGATTTATGTCCTAAAACGAGTAGATTGTAAATATAATCCATTGATCATTATTAATAAAGTGTTATTATTGTAATTTTAATAAATGTTGTTGATTATATTATTAGATTGGGTATACCTTATCTTGGTAACACTATGGATTACGACTCACTTTATATTTGATACAAACATAATGATCCAACGCATTCATGTAGGTGCCATGCGAGTGAAGGTATCCTATGCAATTGGTTTGCATAAAATCAGACCATGAAATAATAACCACTGGATATAACTCCGTTAACTAGTTGGGTTTTTATTTCATTAGAATGACCTAGGTAACTTGGTCTTAATCCTGAGTGTATTATGAACTTTTGTTTGCGAGGGATTGTCCTTTGATTTGTACGGGTGGGAATGGCTAGATTGTTGATTCAATAAGCTTATCATTTTGGAAACAAGACCAAGTGGAGAGCTGGAAACATATATACACAAGATGAAATTCACTTCTTCCCAATTAGGGTAAGTAGATGAATGTTCCCTTAAATGGTGTCTTCGAGACTTGAATTGTAAGACTCGTTTCTAATTTGAATATAAGAATTTAAAATCTAGTTAAGAATTTTAAAATTTCACGTTTTAGAATATAGTAGGCATTTTGAAATAAAACTTTACATTGAGAAGTAAAATTCGGCTAAATATTTAAAAAAATCTGTGGAAAGGAGTAAGCAATAAAAATTATTATGGTTAAGTATAAGTTTTGCGATTAAGAAGTTAACTCGCAAGGAAGTTTTGAAAGAAAAAGGATTTGCAATATGACTTATAAGTCTAAACACTCTCAAGAGAGAGTCTTCGTGCAAGTAAGAAGTGAAAGTGTTAAACTAGGCGTTTTGGGTGGTCTTTGTAAGAAGAACCAAGTGTTTCGCAGAGAAGAAGTCTGCAAGAAAGCTTTGAAGTTTAAGTTTGAGATAAGATTTCTATGCGAGTAGAAGTTGTTAGTTCATGAGGAAGGTTTTTTGTAGTAAAAATATAACCACGCGATAAGGTTATTCACAAGAAATGTTAAGTGGTTGAAGTTATTCACGGTATGGAGTTAGACGAGAAGAAAGGTCTGACGAAGAAAATGTCAAATCTGATTTGATAGTGGTTAACGTGTAAGATTAAAGATTTAAGCATGGTTGGGTGACATATTATATTTACACATGTAAAGTTTTAAACAAAAGCTGGCGAACTGAAAAGAGTTTAAGGATGACTAAGTTAGTTTAAGGATTCTATAAATAAAAGACTTGGTCATTTAGTAAGCAAAAAGATTTTAAAAAAAACAAAAAAAAACTAAAATGTTGATGTTTTGCTTTAGCGAGAACTAAAAACTAATTTGAATATAACTAAACTTGGTTAGTTCGCAAAGAAGAAAAAGGAGGATCTTTGGTGAAGTGTGGTGAGCTCTTTTCTTTCAATGTTTTATGAGTGTTTTCTTGTTGTTGGTTTGGACTTGATAGTTTTGTGTGTGTGTAATGCAGATGCAATACATCACCAAGATAGGTCATGGTGCGTAATGCGCTCACCATAACTCTCTGTATAGCATGCTTTGATTCTAGGCAATGAACCATGGGTCATGATCATAACATGCGAAATGCTCACTATGTACCTCTTCATCACGTAATACTTAAGTCATCGTTGAGTACAAGTTTTTCTACTGTTTGCCCAAGTATAAGAAAAACAGTAGGTTTACCTGGATGATCCAGGGTTGAACACTAAGAATTGATTATAATCATTAGTTCTAGAGAATTACTCATTAATTGGGCAGTATGATAATTAACTACTAAGGTATAAAAGAATCAGAAACAGGATTAAAACTACTTATGTACGCCTAAAGAATCTATAAAAGGGGGTTAAATGGATGCGAAATGGAATTAAATGTGAACTAACTTGTATGTGAGAAAGAGTGAAGGAAAGTCTACGAACTATTAGGTGATTAAGTAAGCAAGAGCTTTGAAGTGATTTAACTTACTCAACCAACTTATGATTAAAGTTACTTCTTTCAAAGTATTAAACACCACACATAGTCTCCTTTTGGAATCTACATGATTAAGTCTGATTAGGTGAGATATATCTAGGAGTATTCACTTATAACACTTATAGAACTTTACAATTATGAACAGCAACCTCTCAACGCCTAATGTCCACACTTGCTTGCCTTTTGGAATACAAATATTGGAAATTATCTCGCTAAGGTAGAGTTTGTTGCAAAATTCCTCCTTGCGCGCATTAGCCTTATCCTTGCTACTTGCCCTCTTAAGTAGTTGGCGATTGACAATGGCCAGGTGATGAACATAGCTTAACTAATGCGATAAGAATTATAAGCTAAACTCCTAATCAATAACTTATCACAAATCTAACTACTAATAACACATTGACAACTAAGAAGTTAGGAAATGATGGATTAAAAAGGTATAAACATGTAATATATGTAAAGAATGTAGGCTTTAGGCCATTGAGCAATATGAACAACTAATATTACAAAGAAATGCAAAAATGAGGAGAGAAGAGAGTGGAAAAGTATTACAAGTTAGGGGACAATACAAAAAAGGATTCTTTCCTTCTCCGCAGTCAAGTTTTCACTTTTACAACTGATCGAAGAATAAGAAGAAGACATTTACAAATGGCGGAAAGGCTATTCCTTTATACCTCTCTCTCTCTAGGATCTTTGGCCTATTTGGGCCTCTTAAGCCCATTCAGGTGTCTTTTTGTAGGTTGGCAGAGATGGCTTTATATAGGCAACATTTAGGAGGGAAATTTTATCTTCTAAACTTGTCAACGACATTCGTCAAAAAGTGTCTATTGCATGTCATATCAATTACAACTACCGCTCTTATCTTCTAGTGACCCTTCCTCGTGTGATAACTTTGTTCCTCGTCTAGAGACGCTAATCGCCAGATGAGTTTCTGGTTGTAGTCCTTGCACGAAATGTTTCATGCAGTTTACTAGTTTTTTTCTTTGTTCATTATCCTGTGTTTAAACATTAAAATCACATGAAACAGACATAACACTTATATAAAGTATATTTCCAAGTACTTATGTGTTTATAACACAAGTTACACATTATGATCATCTTCTTGTACGTTTTGACCTCATTACTCTAATAAAATGAGCTATAATAATGGGTATTTATACACACTATCATTTTCTCTCAAATTAATTTATGTTACAAACTTTATTATGATCTCTCTTTACTAATTTGAAAGAAGAATTCAAATGACAAGTGTTTTAAAAAAGAGATTTCAATGAAAAGTTTATATGTTTTTAAGCATGATTTATAATGTTAAAGCTTGATTTGACGATTATGATTCCAATACTATATAATTTGTTTTCAAACCATTAGTTGTTTCCTTGAGATTATCTAACTTTTATGTGCACATAAAGAGTTAAGGCCACAATGGGGTGTACGAGGTTACATGGTAATAAGAAGCTGACTTATGCATTGAAAGGAACATATGTTTTTAAGCATGATTTATAATGTTAAAGCTTGATTTGACGATTATGATTCCAATACTATATAATTTGTTTTCAAACCATTAGTTGTTTCCTTGAGATTATCTAACTTTTATGTGTATATAAAGAGTTAAGGCCACGATGGGGTGTACAAGGCTACATGGTAATAAGAAGCTGACTTATGCATTGAAAGGAGTATATAAAGCTTAGTGGTCTCAGCAATAAGGACGAATCTGTATGTTCTCAGATGCAGTTGACACAGTAGTCTAAATGCGTCGTAATGAGACCAAGTGTAGAGAACGACTTGGGATCGTTGGCGAAAAGAATAATTGACTAATGGGTGTTTATACGAAATGAATATTGATGTGATTTACAAGTTAATTTAACTTTATTGTAAAAATGATTACATACGTTTTGATATGTTTTACGAAATGAAGTATTTATTGATAAACTAATTTGCGTTGTAATTTATGCTTTGGTGAAAAGGATTTATCAAACGGGATTACGAAAAGGATTTCATAAAACCTCACCAAGTCTTTTAGACTTTCGTTTTAAAAATCTCATCCTCTAGAAAAAAACATTTAGGCCAACTAGAGAAGAAGGTTGACATGCATGCAGCGAATTGAGAAAGCTACCAGGCGATAAGGAGTTTTGGAATTTATTGGTCAAAAGGTTGTAATTGTATGTTCTCATCAAATGTCTGTTATTAATAAAATATACATTTTGCTTATGTATTTACCATACTTGGCATTTAAGGTTGACCACTGTTGCGTTTTAAGTTTTGTTGATAGTTTATAAGGAGTTGAAAGTAAGCTTAGCGATAAGACCAATAACAAAGTTTAAGCTAAATCACATCTTATCCGCTCTACTTCCTGCGTTTTGTTTGTCTTGCGGATTGGGGTGTGCATGAACAAAGGGCTCTACCCTCTCTATGGCACGAGAGGGGCTTTTATTTATTGGTTGGACCATAAACAGGTTATTCATTAGAGGAGCACTGCTATTTGAACTAGTGGTAATCCAGAGATAAAATGGTAATTTAACCCAACTGGTGTTACAAACACTTTTAAAGGACTAACTTACTGCTATTGGTCTATATCCGTGGACATAGAAATATATCTACAATGAGAAGAGTTCATCTGTGAGTCTTTAGTGGAGTGTCACACAGTTAACAAATATTGATTAATGTGGTTAATAGGTTTAGTCAATTAATCTCATATCGTTGTAGATTCTGATTTGTAGGTCATTAGGTCTCCTTCCTAGCTCATAAAGGGTAATAAGATTTGGTTATAATTTGAAATGTTCAAATTTACTTTGGAAATTAGTATAATGTACAGTGATACATTATAATATAAAGTTTATATTTTTATCAAACTTTATTATATAAGTTTAATTTTGGATATGATTCAAAATTAATTATGAGAGATCAAATATTTGAATGAGCTCAAATAGTAATTTAATATGAATTGGATTCATATTAAAATTATTGGTTGTGAGAGAAATTTATATTTGAATATGATTCGAATTTAATTTAAGTTAAATGTAAATTATTTAATTTAGCTATTAATTAATTGAAGAATTAATTAATAGTTTAGTTTAATTTTATTTAATTAAATTAATTTAAAACTATAACATATTGGAGAGATATTAATTAAATATGATTTAAATGAAATATTAATTAAATATAATTTAAATGAAATATTAATTAAATATGATTTAATTAATTATTAATTGATTAATTAATTAATTAGTTGATTTGAAATTTCTATTAATTTAATATTTATTTAAATTAATAGAATTTCAAGATTCTCTCCAACTCCCTCAGGGAAAGAGAGTTACAAATATGCAGAAGAAAAACAATTTTTCTTAATCAAGCCAATGTTTTTGCTCTCTGCAAAAATAGTTTCTTTCTAAAACTTTTTCCATCCCAATTAGTTCCCATAAACCAATTCCATCCCAATTTGGAGTTTCTTTTTTATTCAAAGGTGTCAAACTACGTAAATTTTACATTCTCTGTATCTTTTAATTTAAAAGCATGCTTAGCCTTTAAGTTATAATAAGAAAATTAGTTTCTGTAATATTTTGTCAATGTATTGATATTTTGAGATTCTCAGTTAAATTGAGGAATAATTCTATAAAATCTTCTGCTACCTAAGGCTTTTTATCCCTTCAATTGGTATCAGAGTTATCACACCTCAAACTATACTACGACGATAACGACGAAGTACTAGGAATAGGATGTGAGTTTGTTACAAGCTTGATATTTTCTTATCGCAAAATCTTATTCTCAATTCCTTTTAAACTATTAACACTCAAAATGCAACGAAGGACAAAGAAACGGCAAAGTAAATACAAACCAAAATGTAAACTTTATCAATAACAAGCATTTCATGCATTATTACAATATTTTGACCAAATAACTAAGGGTCAACCATTTACAAAATGCCTTGAATCACCTCACCAAAAATCCTTCAAACTTTTTCACTACTTAGCCTAAACGCCCAATCCTAAAAGATAGATTTTTAAAACGTAAGTCTAAAAGACTTAGTGAGGTTTTATAAAACTCTTTCGCAATACCTTTTCATAATCATTTCGTAAAAAATAATATCAAATTATTTAATCATACCGACAAATCATTTCATTTCGCATAAATCTTTCTTTATGCTTAACAAATCATTTCACTTTGACAAGGATCCTGAATCGTTCTCTACTCTTGGTCACATTACCTTGTGATTGACTACTGTATCAACAGCGTCCGAGAACATATAGATTCGTCTTTGTTATTAAGCCAACTTCTTATCACCATGCAGTCCGTACATCCCAGTGGTGCCTTAACTCTTTATGTACACATAAAAGTTAGCATCATCTTAAAGAAACAACTAATGGTTTGAGAACAATTTCATAGCATTAGAATCATAATCATCAAATCAAGCTTTAACATTATAAATCATGCTTGAAAACCTAACTTTTCATATAAATCTCTTCGAAACATTCTCACTTGAATTATTCTTTCAAATCAGTAAAGAGAAATCACAAGAAAGATTTTAACATAAATTCATTTGAGAGAAAAACACTCATCAAACTTTACTAAAAAAGTCCTTATTCTTCTTATCGTGTGGCTAAACCAGTAACACTTCAACATTTCATCAAAACTCTCACTATCCCCTCCTTATTTACCCAAATCCTCATATTTATAGAGTCCTTAAACTAACTTAGTCATGCATAAACTCTTCTCAGTTTGCTAGCTCCTACTTAAATTTCACACGTGTAAATTTAATATTCAACCTAGCCATGCTTAAATCTTTAATCAGATTTGACATTTTTATCCCAAACCTTGCTTTCTGCCTAATCCAAACCGGGAATAACTTCAACCACTTAATCATTTCTCACAAATAACCTTATCACGTGGTTATATTTTTACTATAAGAAATCTTCCACGTGAACTAACCAACTTTTACTTCTTAACTCACGAAAACTTTTTCTCTTCTTATCGCACAACTTCTTTCTCGAACTACTCACTTAATCGCAAAAACGTACACTTTATCCATAAAAGATTTTATCGCTTAATTCTTTTCGCATATTTATTCAAATGCCAACTTCTTAATACATAACCAAATTTTACTTTCTTACCCAAATTAGAAATGGGTCTCACAAGAGTCATCTCAAATTTTAATTAGGAATTTTAAATTTTGCATTGGTTAGGTGGGTTTTTTGCATTATGAATGAGATTTGTAAAATAGATGTTTTCGATTTTGGCACCTTAGATTACAATTTTTCATTAATTTGATTGATGTAAGGGCCTATTGTTTTTTGACATTTTAATTCTGTAATCAAGTTTGTAAGTTTGTGTCGTTCGATGGCAAGGGTTGCTGTCGAGATGCGATTTTTGAAGGATTTTTTTACCAAGTTTTGTATTATGTACAGAATTGCAGTAGCATCTGATTAAAAAAAAGAAAAATTGATACAAATATATTTGTTTTGCACGTGTGTAAAGTTCAATAAATGGGTTTCTGGTACAGTGGCTCTCCATATATAAACCATTGATGCAAGAGGTTAGGGGCTTGAGTTTCAGATCGTGTTGTTCCTAGTTTTTTCCATTTTTTATTTTTTTATTTTTTGTTTTATGAATTAATATAATATGATTATATTAACTTGATTATTTTTTTAGGGGTGTCAAATTCAGTATACTTAAATACATGTCTTGTGTATGCTTGGTTGATTTTCATATTCTTTTTTAATATAGGTGTTTTATTAAATAAGATGAAAATCAATTTGCATTGAGCATAATACATCCATAGTTTAATATAATTATTATATTAATGTAATGTTATGCATGATGTATGATTTATTAATTAATTATAATTTGATTTTAATTAATTAAACTATAGTATGCATATTATAGGACTAATTAATTAATTTTATAATAGTTATAAAATTTGATAATTAGAAACCGCCAACCTATAATAAAGACTTGAATGCAAACATAGGATCTTAGAATAATTTAATTTAATTTTAAATTGTTTAAAATTAAATAGACCTAAGATCACATTAATTCAAATATAATTAAAATTAAGTCTTATTTTAGTTTAATGAAACTAAGTAGGACAAATAAGATTTAAGGTTATAAGGGAACTCCACCGGTAAAGTTTTGTCTAAGGCTGGGGTACTTAAGTTGATGATTTACGGAACACCTCCTACCTGAAACTAACCTAAAACTGACATTGAATTAACCTTATTCCTATTAGCATAAGGTGACACTAGGTAAATTAAATGTACACCTAGAAACTTTAAGAGTAAATAGGATTTAAGGTTATAAGGGAACTCCACCAGTAAAGTCCTTTCTAAGGTTGAAGGGTATTTAAGTTGACAGTTTACTGAACACCTTCTACTTGGGAACTGACCCAAAACCGACATTGAATTACCCTTATTCCTATTAGCAGAAGATGTCAGTAGAAAAATTAAATGATTTAATACATCTAGAAACTTTAGAGTAAAGTTTTCTTATAAGAGTTATAATAAGAATAAACTTTTAGATAGATCATTTAGTCGGAATTTAGCTAAGTACAACAAACCTTAAATTAATATAACATTTTAGTGGGAGAAAAATGGTATCTAGGATATATCAAATTTTAGCTCTCACATCCCTAAGAGTTCACACGTGAGATTCATACTTGGCTTCGTGTCGCCCTGGGAGCAGCCTTCCTTCAAAAAGTGTTTGTATGGGTCAATAAAAAGGTGAATAAGGGAAATGTTTATAGTAAATGGGAGAACGACGCATGTCAACGTATCCTACGATCTTTTTCATTAGGTTGCACCATGAGATTTTTATGTTCCGCTTGTGTGACTTCATAAACAGACCATCCCTTCAGAGGACTTGATTATAGAAGTCGGAACAACACAAACTCCAGAAATGGATAGGGTTTCTTAGGTTAATCTTTAACCGTTGTCTTTTTCTTCGATAACATGTTGAAGCGTACCTTTGGGATCTGAATATGGTAGGGTCACACTAATTACGGGATGAATAAGTTAGTTAATGAATCGAACAATGGTAGCTAAGGACTATAGAAATATGAGTTATTCTGGTATTAGTTATTAGCTGAGATTGTCTCAATCGAGGAGAGGAGTAGCTGATCACCCTTCGGTGGTTGTTGCTTTAAACTTTTGAAGTATTATTGTAAAAACTAAATCATTTGTTTGATTAGGGTTCTGTGATTATTTGTTTTTGCTGAATTGATTGGATTATTTTGTGTAAGACAAAGATTACTAAATATGTAAAAAATAAAAACACTTTTTCTTAATCAAGCCAATGCTTTTGCTCTTTGCAAAAATAGGTTCTCTCTAAAACTTTTCCCATCCTAATTGTTTCCACAAACCAATCTCATTCTAAAGGATAAAATGGTCTCCAACGAGTGGTGTCACAATTTGGAGTTTGTTGTTTTTATTCAGAGGCGTCAAACTATGTAAATTTTACATTCTGTGTATCTTTTAGTCTTTAAGTTATAATAAGAAAATTGGTTTCTGCATTATTTTACAAATATATTGGTATTTTAGGATTCTCAAATTAAATTGAGGAATAATTCTTTAAAATGTTCCTCTACTTAGGGTTTTTATCCCTTTAACATGAACCTGAGACACATCTCAACCAGCATTTTGCAAGTTACTTAGGATTTTCACCAACGTCTCATAAGTCATTTCTCACCTCATGGGCTTAGGATTCTCCCCTTGTAAGGATATAGCCACACAAATATTAAGAGGATACTTCTTATGGATGTAAGGAATATAATATAACACTTCAATCATTCATGAAAATCATTCACAGAGATATTCATTTTTATATGAAAACCATTCACCAAAATATAGTTTTATGTGTGAGAATCACTCACAAACAATCCATTTTTTAATAGGACCATTAAAAAAACAATCATTTGTTTATAAGGATCACTTATAAACAATCCTAGCAGGAGCGATTGGACTTCTTCGTTGTCTGGCTTCTTCGTCGTTGAGCTTCTTCTAGGGACGATTGGACTTTTGTCGTTAGATCTATTGCCATAGTAGGAGCAATTGGACATCTTTTTCATCTGGCTTTTTCGTTATTGAGCTTTTTCTAGGGACGATCAGACTCCTTTGTTGTCTGGCTTCTTCGTCGTTGAGCTTTTTCTAGGGACGATCGGACTTTTGCCGTCAGATCTATCGCCCTAGTAGAAGCGATTGGACTTCTCCATCTACCTTCTTTATCGTTGTGCTTCTTCTAGAGACAATCGAGCTTTTTCCATCAGATCTACTGCCCTAGTAGGAGCGATTCGACTTCTTCGTCTGGCTTCTTTGTTCTTGAGCTTCTTCTAGGGACAATCGAGCTTTTACCGTCAGATCTATCGCCCCAATAGGAGCAATCAGACTTCTTCGTCGTTGAGTTTCTTCTAGGAATGATCGGGCTTTTATCGTCAGATCTATTGTCCTAGTAAGAGTAATCAGACTTCTTTGTCATCAGCGATTGAGCTTTTTCATTTTTCTTCTCTCTTTTTCTTTTACTTCTCATTTTTTATTCTTTCTTTTCAACTTTCTCTTTGCTTTTTCTTTTCAATTTTCTTTGTTTTTTTTACTTCTTTCCTTTTTTTTTCTTTTTTTAACCTTTTTTTCAATCTTTTTTATTCCTTTCAACTTTTTCTTCTTCTTTTATTTCTTTTTTTTTCTTTTATTTCTTCTTTTCTTCTTTTTCTTCTTTCCTCTTTCTTCTTTCTTCTTTTTCTTCTTTCTTTCTTCTTGGTTGCGACGCATCGAAGATGAAGATGGAGATTCCATCGATTATGATACGTTGAAGATAATGTAGATGATGATGATTGCACACGTTGATAAAGTAGATGAAAATTGCACGTCGAAGATGCAGATGATGATGGCGCGACACCTCAAAGATGCAGATGACGATCCTCTCGACCGCCATATAGAGAAGATGAAGATAATGATCTTCTCGACTGCAACACATTAAAGATGAAAAGGATGATAAATTCGCTCGACTGTAACACGTGAGAGAAGATGAGGATGAATCCTCTTGACTGCAACACGTCTCGACTGCAATATGTGGGAGAAGATGAAGCTAAATCCTCTCGATCGGCTGTGACACGTGATAGAAGATGAAGATGAATCCTCTAGGTTGTGACACGTTTCGACTGCAATACGCAAGAGAAGATAAAGATGAATCCTCTTGATTGCAACACATGAAAGAAGATGAAGATGAATCCTCTCGACTGTAACACATGGAAAAGATGAAGATGAATCCTCTCGGTTGTGACACGTCTCAACTGCAAAATATGGAAGAAGATGAAGATGAATCCTCTACAACACATGAAAGAAGATGAAGATGAATTCTCTCGATTGCAGTGCATGAGAGAAGATGAAGATGAATGCTCTCAGTTGCGACATGTCTTGACTGCAACACGCAAGAGAAGATAAAGATGAATCCTCTCGATTGCAACATTGGAAGAAAATGTAGAGCTTGCTACTTTGACTTTGCCTCCTTTGTCCCTTTCTTTTCTATTGTAACTGTTCATAAATCTCATTTTCTATTGAGATTACATCGTCACGACGCAGCATGATACTTAATTTTTTTTATGCGTGTGACTGAACTTAAAGTAAACTTTAAGCTACCTACGTATCCTTTTTATAACATAGGGATCAAGTCATAACGTAGTTCAACTTTTTTTTTCTTTTTTTTTCATTCATCTTTTAAGCTATTATGAACTAGGAGCATCATGCAGTTTAGGCTCTTGCGATAAGGAGCTTCACATATTTAGCAGCTCAAATTTCCATCAAAAATTTGTCACCTTCTTTATTTGTAGGATTGGTGAATACAATAAGTCTTGGCTTTATGATCAAGGGACCTTCTGTGTTAATATCAACAGACAACTTCCTCTTCATGCGTGATGGGACACGACTGTGAATCTTCTCATTATTTTTTCCTTCATGAAGTGATTTTACCTTCAAAGTTTTCATCTCTTTTTCATGTTGATCGTTTTTCATCTTTAGTCCATCAAAAACAGATGTTCAAGGTTGATCTTTCTTCGACATGTAGATACTTAGCCTTTTAAAAGCTGAAGTTCGGGTGGAAGTAGATGTTGGACATTGGTTTTGTTCTTCTTTCATGGACATACTCAATCTTTGAAATACTTATTATCGAGTAGTTTAAGGCTTAATATGATCAAAGACAGAGGTCCTTTGCTTAATTTTATTTAAATTATCGATTTCTTCAGAAGATGCATAATTATTGTCGACTTCTTCTATGCTGACAGCATGACATGCAACAACTTCTAATACTTCCTTGGGATGATCATCAAGGAAGCTTTTTGGAAGGGAATTCTGTCAAAGTTATGGACCATCGAGATCGAAAGAAGTCCTCGTTTCCTTTGATAGGCTTAGGCTTCCATATCTTCTTGTTTCTTTTCTCCTTTTTATGAGAGCTACTTCCTTTTTTATGCTTCTGATGGAATTACGACTTTATTTGAATGGAATTTGGTTGTCTTTCTGTTTAACGAGTCACGGTTATCCATCCTTTGCCATCATCTTCAATAGGCTTTTCTTTGTTTTGAGATTTTGTCGTCACAATCTTTTGTTGGAATCGAACAAGTATTGGTTCGAAAGTTCCAAACTGAATCAAGCTTTTCCTTTGATCATAAGGCGACAATGATGGTGGAACACTTGAAGTCATCTCAACTGCAACGTGATTCGTCTGAGCTACTTCATCCATATCCAGCTCGATCTTCTTTTCACTAGCCAACTTTAGAATCAACTCCTTCAAAACGAAGCATTTTTCAACAGGATGACTAATGAATCGATGGTACTTACAGTAGTTAGGATCATCTACTTTTCCTGCTTGTTTCGATCGTTTACATTCTGGTAATTGAATGAGTTGTTTGTCTAGCAGCTGCTCTAACATTTCTGCAACATCAGAGTCAAGAAATGGATAAACTTTTTCCTGTCTTTCTTTAAGAGTTGGTCGATGCTTCTCTTCGCCATCATTCTTTCTTTTAATTTTTGTTTCTTTTCTTTTGGAGAAAGATTTCAATGGAGACTTATGAACAACCATAGACTCATCAATAACACTATTTATGATATTTCTAATGTCGTTGATTTCATTCTACCCCTTTTTTACTTCAGAGATTAAGAAATCTTTAGTTGCTCTATTAGTGATGCTTAATTCCATGTTGTGAGCACGAGTTGCTAATTCTTCAAATCTATGAGGTTTTATTCCCTGCAAAATATAGAGAAGTTCCCAGTGCATGCCTTGGGTGCACATTCCTATAGCTGACAGTTCGGTTAGTCGATCTTTACAGTCAAGACTTAGAGCTCTCCATCGATTGATGTAATCAATTATTGGTTCTCCCTTCCTTTGTTTTGTGTTTGTAAGCTCCATCATGCTCACTGTGTGTCTGGTACTGTAAAAGCAGTCGAGGAATTCTTTTTCCAGTTGTTCCCAACTCTCAATGCTTTATGGCTTTAGATCGATATACCACTCAAAAGCATTTCCTTTCAATCTTCAAACAAACTGTCTGACTAGTTGATCTCCTCGTAATCCTGCATTCTCGCATGTTTCGACGAAGTGAGCAACGTGTTGTTTCAGATGAAATGAGCAACGTGTTGTTTCAGATTGCCTTTTCCATCAAACTGTTGGAATTTTGGAGGCTGGTACCCAAGCGACATTCTCAAGTTGTCAATTCTCTTGGTGTACGGCTTAGAGTACATGAAAGAAGTCTGAGACGGGACTTCATACTGAGCTTTGATAGAGTTTGTGATCATATCTTATAATTGCTGAACTGAGA
Organism: Cucumis variabilis; assembly: GCA_037974545.1. Taxonomy (NCBI): domain Eukaryota; kingdom Viridiplantae; phylum Streptophyta; class Magnoliopsida; order Cucurbitales; family Cucurbitaceae; genus Cucumis; species Cucumis variabilis. The sequence goes on along the minus strand of JBBPDI010000025.1, from coordinate 16,502,579 downwards.
GAGACGCCAAAGAAGTTGATTGTTGTTGTGGTTGATTTTCTTGCACCATATTCTTCCCTTTGTCACCAGCCTTAACAACAGGAGTTTAACTCGATTCAGTAGTTTCACGAGTCTGCATCTGCTTTTTTAAAGCTGCGATTTCGTAGTCTCGCTTATCAACAACCTTTATTAGGAGATTAATTTTTCTCTCCATCTCTGCCATGGTAGCCTCTACCGTTACATCAGCCGTCATAAAAGACATCACATCAGGGTGTGCTTCTTCCTTTGACTTGCTAAAACCAGAATCAGAATCATTATATAGAGGATTTTCCTTGATGACAATTCCAACTTTAGAAGATTCCATCAATTGCTTAAGGATGCTCTGCGCGATGGTGGAACCTTGATCTTGCTCTTGGACGATCCCCTTAGAATGACTACGGGTGACAAGTTCTGTGTAGGTGTCGCTTGCAGCTGAAGATTTGGATGCAGCTTTCTTTGATGCCATTGGTTTGCTTGTAAAGTTAGATGACGAGACAGAGATGAGAGGTAGATATTGTCCCACTGGGCGTGCAAATGTTCTCATGAGATTTTTGGAGAAATTTAATTCTTGGAGTGGAACTAGTGTTGATGTTGTATTCTTGTTAATTTGATGTGATGTGGTTCGATCTCTAGAATTTGATCCTCTGATTCTCTCTCGACTGAATGCTTGCGCTTGATTTGGAGGAAGCGGAGCATGTGATGTTCTTGAAGTTTGTTGAACGTCTACACTTGATTTGGGAAAATGGAGCATGCAATATTCTTCAAGTTGGTTGCTTGCCTACGCTTGATTTGAGGAAGTGGAGCATGTGATGTTCTTGAAGTGGAGTCTTAGAAGATAGTTTGCATCTTAAAAGGAGCTTCAATCTTCGAGGATGGTTGACTTCAGGATTTACGGAATCTTCTAGCCCTCGGGATAATTCTCTCTAGACCTTCTGAAGTAAAAAAATTCCAATCCCTTACAAATAAGGAGAACTCCTCTATTTATAGAGTTCTCTGGTGGGCTTTATGGGCTTGAGTTTGGTTGGTTCATGGACCAAACCCATGGGCTTAACCACATAGATTTGGGTTATATGTAGTGGGCTTAATTAAGCTTATTTTTTGCTTAATTAAACCTAGCCTACATAAATAATATTTAATTGAACCAAAATAATTAACTCGATCCAACTGTTAGGATGAAAACAAGTGGCATTGTCAGAATTGGCCAATTTATAATTTCAATTTCTAATCTGTGACACATATCAATTTTAATTAGTCCCAAATTTAATTATTTGCACTTTTCATAATTAATTTAATAACTGAGGTGGCAATTTGTGATTGGTCTCAAAATTTCTTATTCAAAGTCATATAATATGAACTTTACCTCAATGAGTTGTTCAATCACCAATTCAGACGTCCATCTTCTCAACAAAATGTCTACCTTATCGTGACTATACTTAGGTGTAGGCATGTCTCTTTACATCACTACACCCCAACACATAATTCTTATCATTATTGTATGCTTCTTTCTCGCCAACTATACCTCACCGCGTTGCTTACTTCAGGCTTACACACTTCTTTTTGCATCATCCTTTCTCCAAAGCATTTTTCCCGTATGGCACCTCTCTTACACTTAGTCAAAATCACCTTTCTCGGTGAGATTCTTCTTTAACAAGACTCCCTTTTGGATTAGGGTCTCACATTTCCACCATCCAAATCTACTAAAATAAAATATTTCAATATAAACACACACAAAAAAAAAGCTAAACAAATACCTGTATTTACAGCATTTTGTTTGTTTGTTTCCAAACTAAGATAGTCTTAACAAAACCAATTGTGATAGATATTCAACGTCTTGGCTGCTTGAGTGAATTGCTTTACTCTTGGTGATATTTGGCAAGTTGTATGGTGAAGATACATTAGATCCTAACTATTGTTTGATATATTACACCCTAAAAACTCTACTAGAATAAGTAGTCTCAACCAAATAATTTATGCTATCACTATACTCTTCTCGTCTCACCATGAACATAAGATAACCTCCCTTTTCGTCGAAACCCTTTTTGGTCTGCATAAATCTTCTTTTTACCTTCCGAAAACAACATTTGTCTTGCAATGATAAATCTCATAGCTCTTCTCAAAAGAATTGTGTGAGAAATTATGTTTTTATTGAAATTTGTAAATGGATATTGGTAAGGAATTGAGTTTTTATTGAAATTTATGGTACTATATCTACGAATTTCAAGGATTAAAGATGACATAAGGGGTTAAATATAGGATTAGTTGATAACAAACTTGGGCAAATAAATTTAAAGAAGGAATTTTTTTCAAAAAAATAGAAAAATTTGACAAACTATTTACACTTCATAGAACAAAACCACTAAAAGACAAAATTTATTACATTTAATTTTTCTTTGAAGGGTAAATATTTTGTCAAATGTTCTATTTTTTATAATTTCTCTTAAAAAATAATATATAAATATAAATACATAAAAGATATGGGTCTTTTAAAAAATATAACAAAGCGGTAAAATATTTACACTATATAGAATAATTACGAAAACGAAAAAAGCCCATAGACCCACAATGAAAAATACCAAAAATGTCTCGTCATTAATTGACACCCAATGCACATAATATATTTGGTAAACAATCTTTTAAATTTGAGTATTTTTCCTACATGATCGTTTATTTTATCAAATGTTCTATTTTTTATAATTTCTCTTAAAAAATAATATATAAATATAAATACATACAAGATAGGGGTCTTTTAAAAAATATAACAAAGCGGTAAAATATTTACACTATATAGAATAATTTCGGAAATGAAAAAAGCCTATAGGCCCACAATAAAAAATACCAAAAATGTCTCGTCATTAATTGACACCCAATGCACATAATATATTTGGTAAACAATCATTTAAATTTGAGTATTTTTTTTACATGATCGTTTAGATTTGGGTAGCTAAATAATCTAAACATTTTTTAAAGATTATTGGAAATACGATCGTTTAGATTTGACTATTTTTGGCACACTATCATTTAGATTTGATCGTTTAAATTTGGGTAGCCAAATCTAAATGATTTTTAAAATACTTTTGGTACACCATTGTCTAAATTTGATCATTTAAATTTGGATAGCTAAATCTAAACGATTTTTTTCAAACACATTTGGTATACGATCGTTTAAATTTTGGTAGCCAAATCTCAACAATTTTTTTCAAGATTGTTTGGTACAAGATCATTTAGATTTGGTACACGATCTTTTATATTTGGTGAATGATCATTTAGATTTGATCGTTTAAATCTGTCTACCCAAATCTAAATGTTTTTATGATTATTTGGTACACAATTGTTTAGATTTGACTATCCAATATCCACACGATGTTTTTCACAATCTTTTATATTTGGAACAACCATTAACAGTTTGAAAAAAATTAAAAAAAAATAAAAAGAAATCTTTTATATTCGGTACACGATCTAGAATCAAATAACAGTTTGAAGAAATTTTTTAAAAAAAATTGCAAAAGAAGAAGAGAAAAAGACAAGGGAAAGAAAAAAACGCAGAAGAGGGAGAGAAGAAAGACGGTGAAAAAAGAAGGGCAAACCTGGATTATTTTAAAAAATGGATAGTTTGATGGACATTTTTATTTTGTTACACGGGTCGTAAATATTTTGTCAATTTATTATATTTATGAAAATTAACCTAAAAGATATATAATATTAGAAAGAAAAGGTTTTACTAACTATATCTCAATTTTTAAAAAGAAAGAAAAAAGATTTAGTAAAATAGTTGCAATCCTCTTTAAGGTTATGTTAGGATTATCTATAAGTAAAATCACGCGTGGTATAAATTATATGCTATACTTGAGATTTTCGTTTTTTTGACATTTTTTTAAAACTAAACCCTGAAATTTGCTACGGATACCAATTTTCCTTTTTAATTTGATCAACTGAATTAGACTCGCTAGCTTTTATATATAGGGTTTTAACTATTATAGTCTAAATAGGGGTACCTTATTACAGATTGGATCCAATCTTGCCAAATTTTTCATAAATGTTCTAATCAGCTTCAATTTTACATAAATGTAGAGTCGATCAAATGACCAAACTACTCAAATTTATTATTAATAATATACTAAAAAATAGAAAAATAAAATAAGAAAAGTGGACCATCGCATAAGGAATGAAAAAGTGGGAACGGTTTCAGGAAAACTTCCAAATAGTGAAGCTCTTCATTTGAAAATCTACAAGCAACATCCTTCTTCCATTTTCTGTGTAAATCTACTGAGTAGAGCAGGTGATTTCCGACGAAGGGCTAAAGCAGACGATTTTCGACCCTAAGAAAAAAAAATGAAGAAGATGATCAAAATATTAACTCACTAAACTTTTAGTTTACGACACTTTAAGGGGAAATTAAACATGAAATATATATGAAAAATTTACATAAATAGGAAGGTAAAGAAATATAAACGGATGAAAAAATTTCGGACTTACCAAATATACTTGAAGGAGATGGAAAAGGGAAGATCAAAACTAGAATACCAAACGAAAAAACTGATTGGAGAAAATTGTAACGGTGGACGGCGTCAGAAAGTAGGTTTGTGAAAATTTGATATTAAGTTGATGATGAAATTGAATATAGTGAATTTGTAGAAATTATTAAATATAATATTACCATATTAGCTTCAACTTAATACCATATTAAAAGTAAATCTACAATAAATGATATCCTAATAATAAATGTAAATATAATTGTGGTTTATTTATTATAATCATTATCAAAGTTATAAAATAGATAATAAATTTGGTATGATATAATTAAGGTAATATTTATTATATATTTAAAAAATCAATTATATTTAATATTGATGTGAAGGTTAAAATGGTCCTAAAACATGAAACCTTAATTAAGATAATAAATGCAATTTAGTGAAAAATCATGTTTAAAGTATAGGTGATTTTTCTAAATCTTTCTTTTTAGAAAGATTTAGATAAAAGACCTAAATTTACTACGAAATTTCACAAATGTCCTAAATTAAAATTTATTATCTTGATTAGGATTTCATATAATTTTAGGACAATAATAACTTTATCATAATTATTAATTATATATGATTTTCGAATTTAAATTCAAATTATTTCTTTATTTACATTGTATTCAATTTATTATGTAAATGATAACTTCCTTATTTATGCTATTAATTAATGTACAACTTTATTATGGAAATAGTTTATTAATTAAATATGAAATAAAATATTTTTTAATATGGAATAATTTAATAATTAAATATAACCTTATATTCTTATTTTCATCACTACATAAAAGATCTGAAAAATTTCATCTGACGCTGGCAACGACTTCTTCATCCTTCAATTTCAGTCTTTTCTTTCATCAATTCCAGTGTCTTCAATTTCATTCTTCATCGTTTCCTATTTCGTCTTTAGTTTATTTCGTCATTTCATTCTCATCAAACTTTTGGTTAACTATCTTTCTCAATTTCATTACATCGTACTTTACCTGAGAGTTTTAACTTTTTATTCTATAATTCTGCTTACACATATATACCACTTCAAATATACAATAAGACATATATAATGACATACAGTAACACACCCAAATTTTTCCTTTCAATAATGTTCTTTGTTATTTTGTTTATTCTATAGTAATATTAAGTTGTTAATCATATAAACATTTATATTTTAAATATATTGTAAACTGCATGTAGTAAATTACATAATTCTGGCAGAATTTGAGTTTAAAATATATGTTTATATAGTAAATAATACTAAAATAGTATAATTACTAGTACTTTATATAGAATGTTTTAACTTTTTATTCCATAATATTGCTT
>JBBPDI010000025.1:16454208-16477230 GCA_037974545.1 Cucumis variabilis | reverse complement strand
TATGAATTTCTTCCTGGAATGTTTGAAAATTTGTCTCATTAAAATGACAATCAACAAATCGTGTAGTAAATACATTGTCCGTCAGGGGTTCAAGATATTTAATAATTGATGGGGAATGAAATCCAACATATATTCCTAACCTCCTTTAAGAACCCATCTTACTACATTGTGGTGAGCAACTGAAACATATGTTAATTGCAAAGGAGAGTACTTGTGATAACTTGTTGGCCTAACATGCACAAGTTATGCAACATGCAAATAGCATGTCCTCATACAGATGTAGGAAGCTTAGCTTTCATAAGCAATGGTCTTACAATTAATTGCAAACGTTTTATAAATGATTCTACTAAACCATTTTTTGTATGAACATGCATGCGCTACAAGATATTCAACACTTATCCCAATTGACATTCAATAATTATCAAAAGCCTAGGATGTAAATTCATCAGCATTATCAAGACAGGTCGACTTAATTGTATAATCAGAAAATCGTGCTTTTAACTTAATTATTTAAGTAATCTTACAAATTCAAGATTTTGACTTGATAATAAGCACACATGTGACCATCTCCTAGATGTGTCTATTAATACCATAAAATACTTAAATGGTTCACTTGGTGGGCTAATATGTTCACATATATATCACCATGAATTCATTCTAAAAAATTAGGTGATTCAATTTTCACTTTAGTTGTTGATGGTCTAATTATTAATTTATCTTGAGAGGAAGCATTACAAATAATTCATTAGATTAAAGAATCATTTGGCTTTTCAATGAATGCCCATGTGAATTTTTAATAATTCTTCTCATCCCTGGATGACCCAATCAATTGTGCCAAATTCTAAATATGTCTGGACTCATGAACTTCATGTTCATTATTGCGTATGTTTCAATTACTAGTATATAAGTATAATATAATCCAGGAGATATTTTTAATACATGTTTTTTTTTATTATATTCAAAAAAATTTCATGAGGTACTCTTTTTTTAGTTTTGATTCAATTTAAATTCAATAAAATTCTAAAAGACAACTAACGCAAAATTAATTAAAAAATTATTAAAATACCAAATTGTATTTATATTAGAAACTAAATCCAAATATCAACATCTACAAATTTTTTGAAGAAATTACAAAAAAAATAAGAAAAAATGCATTATCTCTTAATCATCGTAGATGTCATATTCCCTCAAGTCCACACCTACAATGACATGAAAGTAAATTTATATTAATATATATCATCGATAGCAAATTAAATAACTTAAAAGTTCAAAAATATGTACCGCAATTGTTCAAGATTCTTCTGTGTGTCTGACTCATTTTCTCAATCATCTTCTTCATTTCTACCATTTGTTGGGCATTTTTTTTCTATTTGTCAGGCATGCATCTTTGATATTATTCTTTGTGCTTCAATTAATCGTTTTGCGTTTTCAAAGCTTGCTCTTAGTTCGCTAACCTCTCTATAGAGTGCATTTCTTACGGATATGAAGATGAAGAACTGCTACCACTCTTTTGGGACTTGAGCTTGGGGCTCCAACCAAGATCTTTTGAGTAGTCCAATCGTCTATCCAAAACGATCTCATATATCTCGTCCCTAGAGAGTGGTTGAGAACTTTTTGATGTCGCCTGTGAAACGAATAGGCCACTCTTATTTGTACATGGTCCATTGGCTAACCTCATTGTTTAGTGAGCTCACGGTGTTGTTGTAGGAACGACTTAGACCCGCTACTATGGTTAAAAGGTTGTTTCATGCTAGCAGGCTTGTTGGTCCTTGATTGCTCCTACATGCAAACAATCAAAATGTTAAATACAAATAACAAAAATGAAGTAACATCAAGAAACATTAGAATATGTAAATCACCTGAAATTGGCAACCCAACTAGTGAGTGCAGAGGAAGTGTCAATCTTCTAAACGATTGACCAACTTATTCAGTAGGTTGGCACGTGCTTATACAGAGTCGATGAACTTCTTAAAATGCAGGGCAATCTCCCTTGAATTCTTTCCACATGCTGAGCATTTGATGCTCAATAAATTTAAGTGTTTGATATGTGAAATCAATCACGAACCATTGTTGCAAAAGAAAGAACATACGGATTAGGTTTCTATATATGTAGGTTTAACATATATGTAAAGTAATTTATAAACTTACCTATAGACCGTCCTTAACAAATTCAATGTACTTCGGAGGAACATTAGCCTACTTAAGGCAGCGAACTGGAAATGTTCTCGTATAATACACCAATGGTGTTGCTAAATCGAACAGCATGTGGTGAGATTGGCTTCTTCGCTCCTGGGGCGATGAATATTGAGATCTTCTCATTTTGTTGTACGTATCTCTTCAACTCCAAGTTTCGAAAGTGTGAGTGGGTTGAGAGCCATCTAAGAAAACATAACACTATCATAAACAGAACTCCATGTTTATTTAAGGGGTTGTTTGGTGCGCAGGTTTGAAATCAAATCCCTGGAATTAATTGCTTCTGAGCTTATGATCTGATGGGGTTTTGATGTCTAAAAATTAGAAATGTATGTGTTTGGAGTGCAGATTTAGAACTCTAGGTTTCTGATGCCTGTGTTTGGATGTTGGTTTTACATTCCTGGGTTTAGCTAGTCTGTTTATTTATTTATTTATTTATTTGAATTGCACATCCTAAATTTCATCATGTATCAATTATTGAATTGAAATATTTTTTTTCAAACTTTGTACCTCTTATTCAATTTCTTTACTCTATCGATTTTTCATGACAATAATATAAAAATAAAAAAAATAATATTCAATAACAATAATTTTGATCTAAGTTGCATTAACATGAATGGTCTAATTGGGAATATTACAAATCATCCAAAAAAAATGTAACAAGTCATTTAATTTTATGGGTTTATAAAAGTTTAGGTAATAGAGACTCGACTACAATTAAACAATCGTCCACATCAATTCCAAGAATAGTTTGTAACTTAGCATATAATTGTTTGCCTATGGACGATTCTATTTCCATTTTTTCTTTCTGCCATGCAGCAATCTTTCCAATTTTCTTGAAAGTTTCTCACATACTTAAGCGAAATATGTCCACAAGGTCTCCTGAATATGACTGTTTTTTCTTACTTAGTCTAGATGATTCTACATCATGTGTCATACTTGTTGGAGTGAATGGCATATCTTCCCCCCATGATGGCTCGAGTCCATGTGGATTTAGAATATCAAAGTCTTCGATATTAATGTCCATGTCATCTTCCTCAACATCTTTTGCAGTCTATAAGTCCATTTCAACAGATGTCTTACATCTACCACCAGTAGTCCTATCTCTACCAAACACAATTTTCAAGTCATAGAAGTAAGGAAATGGTTTGTTTAGTAGGTCTCGAGCATTGGGATGTCCCTACATGGAGTTAACAAATGTAAGTATATTATATTTTACTTTATAGAAAGTATGAATTATATTCATCGTCTTACCTTAACTCAGTCATCGAACACTAATTTCTCTACCTCAATGCATTTTCGTTCCTCATTCAGCCAAACCCACTACACGTTTGCCCTATCATCTCTGATATGGCAGTGTACTACTTCTTCAAAATTTACACTCTTGACTTTAGATTTATTGTAACTTGTATTTTGCTTCCAAATTTTTTTTTTCTTTCATTAGTTTTTATACTTGTACCAAATATCTCAATTTAAATGTTCCATTATTAGCCATCCAACCATCTTCCTCTACTAATGTAGTAACCACTCAACTAATGCCTCATCCTCAATGGTTTTCCACTGATGTTTAATGGCTTTTGAATTTGTCAACGTCGTCTAATTTAGCACATGAATTTTAGAAAAGTTAATATACATAAAATCTATAGGTTGACATATAGATAGTTTAGTTCTCATAATTTAAAGGGAACCCTCATGTATTTGTGACTCCAATTACACACAAAGAATAGTTCAAGTATAGATCATGTGATAAAATAACAAAATTATATGAGAAACTAAACTACATATGTTAGTCATACATTATTTCAATCCTCGAACATTTGGTCTGCAAGATTATCCCTCCATTCAGTCTAAACATTAGTCATTTCCACGAAGTTTATATTCTCATTGTTCATCTCTCTTGGATCACCTTCACCAAGATGTGGCTCCTCAAATGTTGCCTCTAAACCCATTTCTCTATGTATCAAGTTATGTAAGAGGCAACATGTCGTTATTATTTTACATTGTATGTCAAAAGGGTAATAGGATTTCTCTCGTAGAATGCCTACCGGCCTTCAATGATCCAAATACTCTTTCAATAACATTTCAAGCATAGGAATGCCTCATGTTAAATATCTCTTTCAGGCATGTTGGAGGGTTTCCTCCATGCCATTTAGTTAGATGGTAACATTGACCTCGATATGGAGTGAGGAATCCTTTAGCATTCGGATGACTAGCATCACACAAGTAGTAGTAACCTACCCATATTACGCCCAAAATGAATTATTAAGGTGCACCATATTAAATGAGCATATAATCTAACACCACTGTGCAAGGAGAAGAGAATGCATCATCTTACCCTTTAGGAATTTTAGACCAGTAGATTGTGACACTGCATCTCTAAGTACCCTCGAATTGGATGCAAACCTTTTCCATCCAAGCATGACAAATATGAACTCACCATTTTGAGAACACACCAAGTACATTTATGGAAACGCCACCCATTCTAAACCTATACCTTAGGCGATCACTCATACTTTCATTCACCTTGATGTGTGTACCATCTAATGCACCTAAACAATTATGTCAAGGGGTAAAAGACATTTTATTCGTCATTTCATAGAACCATACATCCTCTGTAAAGTAGTGGGCAGACCAATTATATACCTGGAACCATCACCACTTCTCGTGTGAACATGAATGGGTCACTAGATTAGATTGCTTAAGAAAGATTTCATGGAGTCAAAGAATTGCATTAAGAACAGTGTCGTAGCGTCTTGACACTGTCTCACCAAACCTTGTAAATGTCATCGAGCTACCCTTTTCTTAACATTGTATGCTACAATATGCAAGAAAATCACAACCATCTCTTCAATGTCCACATATTGAGTAGCTTCCAATCATCATCTTATTCTTAACATAGTACACAAGATAGTAAAACATATTTGATCCATTTGTGTACTCTCTTGACTAGCTAGATCACTTTCATGAATTAGACGAAAAAAGTTAAGTTGCTTAATTTGGTGTCCTAGGTGTGGTGATTGGTTTTCTATTCATCTATCTCCAAGTCTCATTATATCATATTGAACAATAGCACCCATAGTTGTTCTGTGGTGCAAATGACATTAAGTATGCACTCAACTCATGTAGTTCTATATCTTACTATCTTAGTACTTAATTAACGATAGGTTCCTCACAAAACAAAAACAATTGAGCTTCTAGTACACAAGGCTTCTGAAGTTCTAACATTATTTGTTTTCTAACATTGAGTTCCCTAACACACCTACTTTGATGGTTCAAGTTTTTTTTGCTAGTGTGACATAACCATGGTTGGTGTAATGTCCCCATAAATGAATGACAAAAAAATGCAATCAATCTTGATACCCATTATACTAGTATGAATCTAATTACTGTTTTTTAAGTTTTAGTAAAATATTGTCTTTGTGTTTTTTAATTATGTATCTCTTTCCTCCATATAATTTAATTATGAAATTTGAAAATTTTTCTGATTTAATTTTGATTTTAGAAAAGACAATGGTGTCTTTTAAAAAAAAACTTGTTAGACTTACTTGATTTTAATTTAGCATTGTTTTTTTTAAGTACAAGATTATCTTCTTTTACAATTTTTTTTTTTAAAAACAAAAGTTTTAATATATTGCTTTATAACAAATTTACCAATGTTTCAAGAAGTTAGGTTGTTAATTTACCTTTCGTTTTAAAAACCAAACTAACAAAAATCCTTGTAAAAAATTTGTTTTTCTTCTTTAATTTTTTTTTCATCATTTTTTACGACATATTCATTTTCTAATTTTGAAAATTTAATTTAATAAGAAATTTAAATTTTATAATTTAATTTTGCTTTTTCGAAATAAGTTAAAGCCAATCATTTTTAAAATTCAATTTTATACAAATTTTATGTACTAAGTAAACATTATTGTTCTTTGTATAACAAGTCCATATCACAGCAACCATAGCTATTTTTTAGACAAATTTTTTTAAGAAAAAAGTTACAAACATATACATCCCATTTGTTTCTGTAAAAAGTCAATATCATTGTTATTTTCAACTAAGGGTTTCAAGGGAGTTTTTTATTTATAAAAAACATGTGTGTAGCCCTTTTGTTTTTATTACAATAAGTTAACAATATAAATTAACTTAAAAAGATAAAATTAATATTAGAAATTACATTTCAAACAAAGTATTCTCAAAAGTTAAAATAAATAATCTAACAAATATAACACAATCATAATATACAAAACATGAATGTAATAACAAAGAAATTAAAAACACACAAGTCCATGTACAAATGTGGGAAAGAAAAGAACACATTACGTAATGGTGAATGTCTATGTGTGCGGTTGGTGATTAGTCAGACTTAATAATTTCATTCGTGTATAATATGATTTCAATACATCATCGAGTCAAGTCATTGCGCATAATGCGCTCACCGTAACTCTCTATAGAGCATGTTTTAAATCTAGGCTATGAGTCATGGATCACGATCATAGCATGTGAAATATATGCTCACAATATACCTCTTCATCGCATGATTCCTAAGTCCTCGTTGAGTACAAGTTTTCCTACTGTTTGCTCAAGTGCAAGCGAAACGATAGGTATACATGGATGATCCAGGGTCGAACACAGAGAATTATCTTTAGACATTAGTTGTAGGATCCATTATTCATTTAAGCAAGTTGAAAGAATTAAAAAACAATAAATTTAAGAATTGTTTAATTACACAACGAGAATCTGTAAGGCAAAGTAAAGAGAAAGATATAGTAACACGTCTAACTTGTATCAATGGAATAAAGGATGGAATGTTCGTGTGTTATAATTTGAATAAGTAGAGAGATAACTTTGATACGATCTAACTCGCTAAGTCATACTTATGAATAACGCATGCTTCTCTCGAAAGCATATATGCCACACATGACTGTTTTTCAGAGTTCCATATGACCAAATATGGCTAGGTAAGTTATGTCTAGGAGAAACTACTTATGCATCTTATAGTATTTCATGATTAAGGACTAATATCTCTCGATATTCACTGTCCACACTTGTCCTTCTTTCGATATTCAAGTGTTAGAAATACTCTCGTGAAGAGGTGAAGTTCCTCTTCACACGTGCTAATTAGGTTCTAGCTACTTTTCCTATTGGATAATTAGCAACTTATGTTGGCCAAGCAATAACAAAATCGTAATTAGCATACTAAAGTTTATAAGTGACTCTTCTTATCATAAACTATCACCTACTCAAGCTATTGATAATACGTTGACTTGCAGAAAAGGAGAGATGACAGATTGAACGACTATGTTTACATAAAATTATCCAACAATGTAGGACATTGACCTATAAACAAATTGTGCAATATAAGATATAAAAAAACTTTATATTATAATGTATCACTATACATTAAACTAGTTCCTAAAGTAATTTTGAACATTTCAAATTACAACCAATATAAATAAATCTCATTACCCTTTACGAGCAAGGAAGGGGACCTAAAAGACCTACAGATTAGAAGCTACAACGATATGAGATTAATTGGTTAAACTCATTAACCACATTAATCAATATTTGTTAACAGTGTGTACACTCCACTAAAGACTCACACTGAACTCTTCCCACTGTAGATATATTTCTGTGTCTACAGATATAGACCAATAACAGTAAGTTAGTCCTTCACAACTGTTCGTAACACCAACTGGGTCAATTTACCGTTTTACTCTTGGGTTACCTCTAATTCTTAAATATCAGTGCTCCTCTAATGAACAACCTGTTTATGGTCCTACCAATAAACAGAAACCTCTCTCGTGCCATAGAGAGGGTAGGGCCCTCTGTTCAAGACCTGGAGACACCATTTAAGAGAACACTCATTTACTTACCCTAAAGTAGGGAATGAGTGAATTTCATCTTGTGTAATTATGTTCCCAGCTCCCCACTCGATCTTGTCCCCAAAATGATAAGCTTATTGAGTTGGCAATTTGGCCACTCTCACCCGTACAAATCAAAGGACAATCCCTCGCGAACAGGAGTTCATAACACACTCAGGATTAAAACTAAGTTACCTAGGTAATCCTAGTGAAATAGAAACCTAACTAGTTAACGGAGCTACATCTAGTGGTTATTATTTAGCGGTTCAGTCTTATGCAAATTCATTGCATGGGATACCCTCACTCGTATGTCAACTACTCAAACACATTGGATCATTGCGTTTGTATCAAATACAAAGTTAGTCGTATCCAGAGTGTTACCAGGATAAGGTATCCAGCCTTATCCCTATACTATAGACCCTTTAAGCTGATCTTGAACATTGATCCATATAACTTTCTACATATTGTTCAAGACTCATTAAACTTTTTAGAACGTTAGTTTATTAGATTTGGGTTATTAAGACAAAACTAATAATATAATCAATAACAATTATTACAATAATAACACTTTATTAATAACGGTCAATGAATTATATTTACAATCTACGAGTTTTAGGAAATAAATCCCAACAAATTGATAGGTGGAAAGACGGTTGGAGCTTGTGGAAAATACTTCTCTAAATGGTCCCTTAGTTATATTGATTATTAGTCAATAAAATGTCAAAGTCACTAAGAAAATTTAAAATGAGGTCACCGTTTTTTTCAGTATTAGGTGGATTTTTTTTTCCTTTTGTCTCTCCCTCTCTTCCTCTTTCTCAATCCCTTCCATCTTCTCTTAATATGGCTTTTGTTTCTAAATCCCTCTTTCACAGTGAAAATACTTCCTACTTCATCATTCTAAATCCCAACAAAATTCTTCCACCTCTCCTCTAAATCCAATCTATTCCATCTCGACTCAAACATCTCAATACAGGATCCATCAAAATCCTAACAAAAGTCGTTGAACGGTGAAACAATAAAATAAATTTCTTATGGTATTAACAAAAAAAAGTGTTCTACACCTTCCTCTTTCACTATCCTCCTACTAACCACAGAGTAGGGGTATAGAAAGAGAAAAAGAAAGAACAAGAACAAAAATCATAACTTGGGAGAGGGAGATGAGTGGGTGAGTTGTGTTTTTGTGTTTTTTTTTCATCACCTTTTCCAAATTGTTTCCGGTGTATAAAATTTGTAGGGTTGATTCATTTGAACTACTGCTGTTAGGAAATTGAAAACTCATGTGGTTTTTTCACGAATTTGAAGAGAAAAATTGCAAGCATTTGAAAATTTGTTTAATGTGATTGTTTATGGTTCTCGTTACCAAAAAGCACCCCAAGATTGTGCATTTAAACTAAGAAAGATTAGTCAATAACACCATAAGAAACCAAGAATAATCGATAAGTTCCTATAAAGTGTCTTAAGATGGACATGACATCTGCACCAAGCATATAAACACGTAATATATAGAAGAGAAAGAAGATGGAGAAAAACAATATAGATGGTTTTATAAATAAAGAAAGACGAGTACGTTTCAGAGAAGGGTGGAGTTGACAGAGAGGGGAAGGGAGGAGAGACAGAAAGAGAAATACCCTTTATACAAAAATAATAATAATAATAATTTTAAAAGATAGTAAAATACCTCCCATATTTCAAATTGTGTCAACTTGAAATGTCATCTCATTTAAAATTTGTCAACTCAATTTATCGTGTAAGTCATTTTCCCCTTAGAATGCGCTATTTACAAGTATTTTTCAAACCTCATGTGAAGTTTATTCTGAAACTTCAAGAACCAATGTCGTGAGTGAAAAACAATAGTAATACATTCTATTTATTATAATAATAACTATTACTATTTATTATAATAATAACTATTACTATCGTAATATATTCAAAGCACATTACTTTACCATTCATTGTATACATTTAACATAATCTACTATAAGATGGCATATATAAAAACAATCTTTTTCCTTAAAAAAATAGTCATTTACATAAATGTAAGAAAATATAAAATATTTATAGCTCATATTGTTGGGATTTATGTCCTAAAACTCGTAGATTGTAAATATAATCCATTAACCGTTGTTAATTAAGTATTATTATTATAATAATTGTTATTGATTATATTATTAGTTTTGTCTTAATAACCCAAATCCAATAAACTAACATCCTAAGCTGTTTAATGAATCTTGAACAGTATGTAGAGACATACAAAGATCAATGTTCGATATCAGCTTAAAGGGTCTATAGTATAGGGATAAGGCTGAGTACCTTATCTTGGTAACACTATGGATACAACTCACTTTGTATTTGATACAAACGCAATGATCCAACGCATTCGTGTAGTTGACATACGAGTGAAGGTATCCTATGCAATGAGTTTACATAAGACCAGACCGTGAAATAGTAACCACTAAATGTAACTCTTTTAACTAGTTAGGTTTCTATTCCACTAAGATGACCTAGGTAACTTAGTCTTAATCCTAAGTGTGTTATGAACTCCTATTCGTGAGGAATTATCTTTTGATTTGTATGGGTGAGAGTGGCCAGATTGCTGACTCAATAAGCTTATCATTTTGGAGACAAGACCTTAAGGAGTTGGGAACATAATTACACAAGATGAAATTCACTCCTTTTCTACTTTAGGATAAATAGATGAGTGTTTCCTTAAATGGTGTCTCTACGTCTTGAACATAGGGTCCTACCCTCTCTGTGGCATGAGAGGGGTTTCTATTTATTGGTAGGAGTATAAACAGGTTGTTCATTGGAGGAGCACTGGTATTTAAGAATTAGAGGTAACCTAGGGGTAAAATGGTAAATTGACCCAGCTGGTATTACGAACACTCGTGAAGGACTAACTTATTGTTATTTTTCTATATCTGTGGACACAGAAATATATCTACAGTGAGAAGAGTTCAGTTATGAGTCTTTAGTGGAGTGTACACACAGTTAACGAATATTGATTAAAGTTGTTAATGAGTTTAGCCAATTAATCTCATATCGTTGTAGCTTCGGATCTGTAGGTCCATTAGGTCCCATTCCTAGCTCGTAAAGAGTAATGATCATGAGATTTATTTATATTAGTTGTAATTTAAAATGTTCAAATTTTAGTTTGGAAATTAGTATAATGTATGGTGATACATTATAATATAAAGTTTATATTTTAATTAAACTTTAGGGGCCCTTGCAAAAATAGCAAAAAAAAATTATGATAATAGAGCTCATGTCACTACATTTTCAAAATTACAAAATTAGCAAATTTAAAAGTCAATAACCATATAATTACCGTTTAATAGCCCTATAATTATCGTCTGATAGCCATCTGATATCACTAATTTTACTATATTCGCAATATGCAAAAAGTAGGTGTTATGAGCTATTTTTTTCTAAATGTTTTTGTCATCTGGACCTGTTTAAAGCTAATGTACATATTTCTCAGACAAAGGTCCAAGTGGTTAAAACCATTAATAATAAGAGATAGCTCTGAATTTGAAAAAGGACTGAAAATCAATGAAAAGTTTAGCTCAAAGAATTTGAGAAGTGAAAAGGTTCTGAACATTCTAATGGGAAAAATCTTCTATCTGAAATTCATGTATAGGTCAAAACCTAGCTTTATGTGCATCTTTACGTTAATGAGCTCATTTTCTTTGATTTACTACAAGTCAAGGTTTCACGTCTTTACTTATATTTAATTTAGCAATTAATTAATTGAAGAATTAATTAGTAGTTTATTTAATTAAATTAAAACTATAAGATATGTTACAGATATTCATTAAATATGATTTAAATGAAATATTAATTAAATATGATTTAATTAATTATTAATTATTAATCAATCAATCAATTAATTAGTTAATTTAATATTTCTATTTATTTAATATTTTTTAAATTAATAGAATCTCATGTTTCTCTTTTACTCCCTAAAGAAGAGAGAGTTATAAATATGCAAAAGAAAACAAGTTTTTCAAAGGAAGTCTTTGCCTACTAATTGTCTTACAAATTCTCTCAAAAATATTTTTCTATTCCAATTGGTTCCCCACAAACCAATCTTATCCCAGAGGATAGAAAGTTCTCCAATGGGTCGTGTCCCGAATTCGGTGATTTGTAAACTCAGTGATGTCAACAAAAGTAAGTTACTCTATTTTGTAATTCTCTAATCTATAATTTGTTTAAGCATGCTTAACCTTAGTTTAAATTATAAGAAGATTTGTTTCTGTAAATTTTTGCTAATATATGATATTTTAAGTTTCCAATTAAATTTAAAAAGGTCTCTGTAAAATATTTCGCTGCCAAGGGCTTTAATCCCTTCAAGAATAATCTGGGTCATTTCCAGTTGCTTAGGCCGTTAAGTACAATACACATCTTTTATGCATTAGCCATCTTCACTCCGCCATGTAGGCCTTTGTTGCATGGGCCTTTTTCTACATGATTGTCTTTACTCATTATGTGCACATAACAAATAACTCGTTGATAGGAATATAGACTAATGGTTTACTCTCAATCAAACATACAATAAAATCACATAAACCCTACTTTGAAACTTATGCTTTATCTTCATAAAACATGCTTTTCAAAACATAATCGTGAAACACATAAATCACAGAACAACAAAGACATTAGAATGAAACTTAAAATCAATTTGAATTTAGAAAATCACTCACTGAAGGAAGTATCCCTTTTTGCTCAAAATGTCTTGCAACTCAAAAATGAAACTTCTCGCCCTAAAGCCTTACGATTGGACACTTTCAAATTCTCTCTTTGTATAATCTCCAAAATAATCTCTTTCCTTTTATCTTAATCTATTATTTAAACTAATCCCAAAATAGGTTAATTATCCTTAAGTTTTCAAAAACACACCAGCTCCTACTTAGCCGTAAATTAAATGCATGTAATATGCTAAAGACATCTGGATTCTCAATTGAGATTAGCCCGAGATCCATCGAGAACCCTAACAATTTTCTTTTTACTTCCAATCTCAGCCAAACACAACCCCAACTTTGCTTCAAGATCCTTCCATTTTCCCCTTTTACCTTCAATCTCAGTTGGACTCATGCCCGAGATTACTCGAGATCTCTTTACACTTCTCTCTTTTCTTCAAATCTCGGTCCAACAAGAACTGAGATTACCTTAGAATTACCCTTCTGTCCTAAATCTTGCTCGAGATTTCACTTGCTACTCGAGATTCAACTCTAAAACCCTTTTGGCCTTTATCTTGATTTTGCTTAGCCCGAGATGACCTGAGATTTACTCTCTGTCTTTTCTTTTTTTTCATCTCAATCTACCAGTGTCAAGATGCTTTTGGATCTTTCTTTCTACTTTCCTTTTTGCCCAAGAGTACTCCAAGTTACCTATGGATTCTCTTTCTTTTTTAGACATGAGTCTCACTACTATGGATGCAACCCGCTTTGTAGTTAGTACAAACGATGTGATCATGAATCGTTCATGTAGAGATATGAAAGAGAGACATCCTATGTATAGAGTTTACATATAAGATTGAACCGTGAAATAGTCACTTTTATGTTATAACACCATTTATTGTATAAAACTAACTATTTCGATTATTGATGACTTAGGTAACTTAATCTTAATCCTCAGCTATGAACTCCTCTTTCACACGAGATTATCCTTATATCTACATAGGTAAGGGCAACTCATTAGTGCTGGCCCAATAAACCTCCCATTTCAAGAGGTAAAACTAGTGAACATGTCATGCCTCTCCTTGCAATGCGTTTTGACCCTCACATTGCGAGATGAAAACATGACTTGAGTAGCCCTGTCTTCTCTAAACAAAACGCCAAAATGCTCAGTCTTAGACTTTAATTCTTAAACTTAACGCTTAAACTTGAGACTTGAGGTATATGATGATTACAAACTCCACAATGCATGATAATAACATCAACTTCCTTTTATTTCTTAATAACAAGTATTTCAAAACATATTACAAACTCTCATTACAATAACATCTAAAGTAAATCTTCAAACCTCTAATGCCTAGCTTAATGCCTTAACACCAGACTACTCCCCTTATACTTTCCAATTTAGCCTCAATACCTTGTCACTTGGGAAAGGGAAACTTAAGCCATAAGTCAAATACTTAGTGAATGAAATTATTTTTAAAATAACCCTTTTGGGGCATACAATCATGTAAATATATTTTCATAAATAAGCTCACAACGCCTCATTCAAAACATAAAACATAAATTAGTCTTTCTTATACTTATCACCAAGAACATGTACCATTCCCACGTATAGACTAATATGATTTACCACATCATCAGCATCCCTTGGACAATTTTTTGATTCGTTTTCCATTGCTTAGGTTGTTAACTCAATACTCCCCTTTCAACGCATTGGCCAACTTCCTACAGCCACATGGTCCTTTCATCTCATGGTTTCCTTGACTCTTTATGTGAATATAATAGCTAGCTTATGAGATGAATAATACTAATGGTTTACTCGCATACATGAAACTCATATATTCATCAAAGCATGAAAATTTCAACTTAGAAACTCTTTTTTTCAACAAATATGCTTCCTCATAAACATTGACAAAATTGTACATGTAACAAATATTAGCATAACATTACAAGACTTTTACCCAAAAAAAACTTTAAAAGTTTGTTCATCCTTTAGAAAATCACTCACGACTACTAAGTTCATTCCTCTAAACGCCTAACTCTAAGTCTTCTTCTTTTCGCCTAGTAACTTCCTCAACAAGACAACACATGAGTAGTTTTTCTTATTAAATTTTAAGTAAGATTCTTTTCTTCAGACCTTTCGCTCCTATTTATTATACTTATCCATAAACGGATTAGCCACCCTTAAGCTCTCATCAACTTGCCAACTCCTACTTGTTCTTTTGCACATGTAAGCTTAATATCTTTCCTAACCATACTTAGCTTAAATACCACATGGTCCACTATCTAATCATGATTAGAAAATATCCCTAAAATTTTCTAACTCCTTCCCATGTTTCTTTCCTAAAGTAACACGTCTAACTTTATATCGCTGAGCTTCAAAGCATGCTAGTCTTGTCAAGTCGCCTAGCTTTAATGTGATATGCCTTTCAAAATGCTTATTTCCAAAATGATTTATTCTTCAAAATCTCTTTCTTCATGTCATGAGTCTTATAGAATAGCTGGGGATATATGGTGCAAGAAAAAATTCACTCCTACCCATTTTAGGGTTAGTAGATAGGTTGTTCCCTTAAGAACAGAATCCAAGTCTTGAACCCACCCCACCCTCTCATTGGGTCAAGAGGGATTCAGTTTATAGGTGACCTTAAACTAATTGTTCAATAATGGATCAGTGAGACTTAAGTAAGAAGGTATAGTCTTAGAGGTAAAACAGTGTTTTAACCTAGTCGAGGATATGAACAATTTGTGAAGGATTAACTTATTGATCATGGTGAGGGGAGTGCAACTATGAGACATTAGTGAAATAACCCATCAGTTAACGAATGTTGATTAGCTCGGTCTAAAAGAGTTTAGCCAGTTAACCTCAAATCATTGGAGTCTGATCTATAGGTCCATTAGGTTCTTCTACCAGCTCATATGGAATAAACTTAGAACAGTTTGTGATGGAATGAGTCGAATTGTTTGAATTAGGTGAGGAGAGAGAAACCACCAAGTATATGTGATATAACCATCAGTTATCAGATTAGAGATTGAGCTTTATATTTAAATGAAATTTAAATATTAAAAATTGAATGCAGATTCAAACTAGGAAGCTCAGAAATGATGAAAATAGTCAAAGTTGTAAAAAGTCAAAAAGTTGACTTTTGACTTTGAAAAGTAAAACTTTGGTCGATATTGTCAAATGTGATTTGAATTTTGAGAAAATAAATGTGGATATATGCTTGGGAGGTCAAATTTTGTCAAGAGGGACGAAATTGTAAAAAGTCAAAATATTTGAACAGTCAAAGTTTGACTTTGACCAAAAGACTATTTTGCTCTTTAATCAAAGTTAGTGGGAAAATCCAACATTTTGTTGGATAATCTCACTAGGTTTAGTAGGCTAGGTGTTGCCATTTGATAAAGACAAAAAAATCCACTAGAGAAAGTGGATTGTGAGATGTTGGGATATAATAAATTTGAGACATGCAATTTTGCATGGGATGTCATTAAAAATATGAACCTTCATTTTGATGAAAAAACTTTTGGTATTTCAATGAATTTGGGCTTGGAATTTAAAACCTAAATAATTCCTCTCAAGCCCGAAAGTCCTATCTCACAAGAAAATCTATTTTTTTTTTTACATTTTCCATCTCTTTCTCTCTCCCAATTCTTTCATCCATTCGCTACCACAACCATATTCTAAGTCCTAAAGGATAGTAGGTCCTACAACCCAATTAGTGAAGGGATGAGAGCTTTCCAACGAAAGATCAGAGACCTTAAACTCAATTAGTTAAATGAAATTTTAAGAATACCAATACATTGATAAATTACCAAAATAAATTTCTATAAGGCTAAGCATGCTTTCAAAAATTTAAAAGTAAATTACAGAGAAAAGAAACGTACTTGCATTCGTTTACGACTCTAAATCTACCAAACTTCAAATTTGGAGTACCACCACTTGAAGATCTTACTATTCTCGATTCGTGGAAACCAAAAATTGGAAGGGAATCTTCCTAGAGAGAAGAATTTAAGATAATTTCAAAGAGCATGGAAAACTTTCACAGAAAACTGATATGTACCATCATACTCCTGCCTCCCATTTCTTTAGGATGAAAAAGAGCGAGTTGAGAGATATTTAGGTTATGTGGGAGTACCCACATTTCTCATTTAATTAATTTAATTTAAAATAAAATAAAATAAATTAAATTAAAAATAATTAATTTAATCTAAATTAAATAATTAATATTTAATTAATATTTTATTTAAATCATATTTAAATTAATATCTCTCATATAACTCATAGTTTTAATTTAATTAAATCAAATCAAACCAAACTATTAATTAATTCTTTAATTCATTAATTTCTAAACTAAATATCTTATATTTCATTTAATCCAAATTTGAATCATATTCAAATATAAATTTCTCTCATAAACTATAGTTTTGATGTGTATCATATACATATTAAATTTTAACCTATAGCTTTAATATGAATCTAATTCACATTAAATTAATATTTGAACTCATTCAAATATTTTATCTATCATAAATTAATTTTGAATCATATCCAAAATTAAATTTATATTATAAAGTTTAATTAAAATTTAAACTTTATATTATAATGTATTACCCTACATTATATTAATTCCCAACGTAACTTTGAACATTTCAAATTACAACCAATACAAATAAATTTCATTATCCTTTACGAGCTAAAAGGAGATCTAATGGACCTACAAATCAGAAGCTACAACAATATGAGATTAATTGACTAAACTCATTAACCACATTAATCAATATTCGTTAACCATGTGCACACTCCACTAAAGACTCACAGCTGAACTCTTCTCACTGTAGATATATTTTTGTGTCCCAGATATAGACCAATAATAGTAACTTAGTCCTTCACAAGTGTTCGTAACACCAACTAGGTCAAATTACTGTTTTACCCCTAGGTTATTTCTAGTCGTTAAATATCAGTGCTCCTCTAATGAACAACTTGTTTATGGTCTAACCACTACACATAAATCCCTTCTCATGCCATAGAGAGGGTAAGACCCTTTTTTCAAGTCCCGTAGACACCATTTAAGGAAACACTTATCTAATTACTCTAAAGTCGGAAAAGAGTGAATTCCATTATGTGTGATTATGTTTCCAGCTCTCCACTCGGTCTTATCCCCAAAATAATAAGCATATTGAATCGGCAATTTGACCACTCGCATCCGTACAAATCAAACGACAATCTCTCATGAACAGGAGTTCATAATACACATAGGATTAAGACTAAGTTACCTAAGTCATCCTAATGAAATAAAAACCTAACTAGTTAACGAAGTTACATCTAGTGAGTTACTATCTCGTGGTCCAGTCTTATGCAAACTCATTGTATAGGATACCCTCACCCACATGTCACCTACACGAACACATTAGAGAATAAGGTACAGTTTTTCATGTATCATTCCTTTTCAGTTTTAAAACTCATTAAAAGAAACGGGATCATATTCAGTTCCTTTATCACTAAGAAGTCTCTTAATCATTTTATTAAATTGATTTTCTACTTCAATTACAAACACCTTAAACATGTCAAAAGCATTACTTTTGTTTTTAAGCAAGTAAATAAAATTAAAATTAGAACAATCATCTATAAAGGTGATAAAATACCTTTTACTATTTCTAGTCAACATGACATTGAATTCACATAAGTAAGAATGAATCAATTATAAAGGCTCAATTACCCTAGTTACAGATTTATGCAAAGTTTTTGTCATCTTAGCTTGACTACAACAGGCACATTTTTCAAATTCATGTATAGATAACTTAGGAATCATGTTTAACCTACTTATGATGCTAGTTGATCTTTTACTTACGTGACAAAGCCTAGCATACCAAATATTAAAAGAAGAAAACATGTAAGTAGAAGACATGTTGAATTCATTTCTAAGTTTAATTTAAACATGCCCTCACTTACATATCCATTCCCCACAAATACATTATTTTTAGTTAAAGTAAAGAAATATGATTCAATTGTTTGAATGAAGCCAACCTTGTTGAGGATATAGCTTGAGACTAGGTTCTTTCGAATTTTAGGAGTGTGCAGGATTTCCTTCAGGTTGAGTGTCTCGCCAGATGTGGACTTCATTCGAATTTCCCAATGCCACCTACTTTGGTTGTGCGGTGATCCCTAAAAGAATGTTCTTGTCCTTAGTTTCATGATAGTTTTAAAATAGGCTAAGATCATGCTAGACATAGCGTGACGCACTAGTCTTAGCCACCAACCTTCAAACTCCCTAGCACATTTATCTTTGTGATCATAGGTATTAAATCCTCTTCTATCAAGTTTTTCTGCGTAGAAAGACAATTTATGTTTTTATAATTTCTAGCTAAGTGTCCAAGTTTATTACAATTAAAGCATACAATTTGTATCGTACTTCTGGACTAAGGTTTTTGAGAATTCTTCTAGTTATTGGGACTTCTGTTCTAAACATTTATTTTGTTTCCTTTCCGTTTCAGGTTTAGTTTCAAAATAACAGTGGGCTTTTTCCTGAGGTCAACATTCATCTCCTCCTTTTAGTCATGCTTACGGGCCTCCTTCTCAATTCCCAGTTGGGTGATCAGACTCTCCAGTGAGAACTCCTTTGTCTTGTGTCTTAGAGTATTCTTAAAATCCTTCCATAGTGAAGCCAACTTGTCAATAATAACAATAACTTGAAACTGTTCATTAAGTGGCATACCTTCACTAATTATTTCATGAGCAATTTTCTTCAACTCGTGTGATTGGACCTCCACTGGTCCATCGTCCGTCATTTGGTATTTGCAAATATCAATTTACTGCATACTTCTTGAATCTGGCCTCTTAGGTGTAGTACTTCTTTTTGCAATACATCCCAAACTTCTTTTGCGGTGGACATGGTACTATAGTAGTCATAAAGCTCATCAGTAGGTTCATTCTGAATTAAATTCTTACATATGAAATTTGACTCTGTCTATGCATCCCAGCTTTGGATCTACTCCTCAGATAGATTTTTTTATAGGAATTGTCCATTGTATGGTAGTGCAAGTGGCGACAACTTTATTCAAGGTTAGGAAGAACATCATCCTTTGTTTCCAACACTTGAAATGAGCTCCTTCGAAGCAGAATGATCGATTGAGATCTAAGGTTATCATGTTGCCTTGAATTGTACTAATCATTTAGCATAAGAAACGTCTTAAAATTGTTGTTGTACTTCAGTGGAGTTATACGTCAGAAGAATAAATCTACAAAATAAAAACTAATTAGTAGTATGGATGAATCGCGAATCTTGCTTTCTTTAAGACGTTTTGCGTCTCTGTTATGCAAATAGTTTAAGAATTGCCTCATTGTCCCCAAGATAAAATAGTCTTAGTTCTTCGTTTGAAGCTGCACTGGAACCGAATGGAATACCAACACTCTAAAGGATACTTGCTCAATAAATAAAATTAGACCAAAACAAAAAGGGAGAGAATATGAGGTAGAAAGCAAAAGGAAAGGAAATTGTTTTTCGTTTTGATATGTTGAAATGAGAAGGAGGTGTACCATATATATAATGGAGAAAAATGTAATGTTTCAACGTGATAAACGGTGTAAGGGTCAAAACAGTTTAGTAACGGTTGAAACATTTGTAATGGTAAATTTTTTTTCATTAACAAGTTCTAGCATTAAAATTATCCTAGAGGCATCAACATTTATTTTCAACCAAACTTCGACAGGGGGGCTCTAACATGAGACTCGAGAAGAGGTTACGTTAATATTATTCTTCAAAGTTGTTAATATCAAAAATCGAACAAACAATAAATTTGTATTCTACGGACGAGAGTAGTCCAAAAGTCTTACAAAATAAACAAGACTAAACATCGGTGTGGTGTTCAGCCAAATTCACTCTGACACTCAAGAAAATGCAATTAGCATCCTAACAAACTCAAAGTAATTATATCAACATGGGTTGGGGAGATATGATTATGCTTCTTTAACAAATATCTATTACTTAGTTGATCATTTAGTTACCAGAAAATGCAATTAGTATCCCAACAAATTAAACTCAAAGTAATTATATCAATATGGGTTTACTAAGGGTATGTGATTGAACCATGCCAAAATTTATCTCACTTGCTCAAATACTTGGCAATGCAAAGCTAAATTAATACAGATGTACATATGGCTCATATGGCCAATATATAAAACACATGAAAGCATGGCCCATAATATTGGCCATGCAACTCACGCTTCAGATATGAGCTAAAGTCCATTACCATCGCTAACTTAGTGGGATGAGCAAAATGTCGACCAGAGCTTACTCATGAGGGTCAACCCTTCTTCTCGCCAAAGATGGGTCGGCATTTTGCTGACTCTTCTTTCTCCATTATATATATACTATGTATCTTATATATACACACACATGCATATGTATGTATATACATGCACATATCACTACTATAAATTTGTTTTTTCTTGATACACGTAAATTTTGATTTTTTTTATTATCATCATAAAAGACTATAAAAAATATTTTTTTTCTTGATGTAATATTTATCTTGATGTTTATGTGCATTAAGAAAAAATCTCAAACAAAATAAGCAAAAACGTTAAAAAGTATAAGTTCTCGGGTTGTGATTTCATTGACGCCGCAAAAACCATCAAGAAAAACCTTTCTCGATGATAATAGACAATACCATATTTTTTTATCGTCCAAAAATGTCAAGAAAATCCTTTCTCGACAGACAATACATATCAATAATACTATATTACTTGACGGGCATTGCCCATCAAGTACTCATCAATTTTAAATTTGGGCTAATCAGAATAATAGCAAAATAGAAGATTTACTTTGGATAAATAAAGAATTAAATTTAAATTGATAAAATAGCAAAATAAAAAATGTGGAGAAAAAAACTGCTGCAACAATGTCTTAAATGGACCTAAGTAAAAAACTGGCATCTCAGATACAATTATTCAACAAACCACAAATACTCCATAATTAACTCAAACTCTCCAAAACACAATGATTACATCTATTCCCTAATATTTTTTCCTATGTACACAATCAAATCAATTAACATCTATGAAAATCCTAACTTCCATCCAAAGCCAAAAATCATCACCATCAAAGCTTCATCCTCTTTGTCCCTTTCAAACCTTCAAAGTCTTTCAGCAGTTGTAGTGTAACACCCCGAACGCTAAGGTAAATTCTTTTAATCAATTTTCTTTATTTCAAGGTTTAAATGTAATTGGGTGTTATTCATTCCTTTAATTTGTAAGAGGATAGTTTTTTTATATAGTTGGAAAAGAAAAGAAGAGAAAGGGAAAATTTTGGGGAATAATAATAATAATAATAATAATAATAATAATATATTATATATTATTAATTATTATTTTATTATTAATTAGTTTTTTTTAAAAAGGGAAAACTGGATCTCTCTCTTCTTCTCTCGCACGCGCACGCCCCCTCCAATCGTTTTCTCTCCTTCCTGTACCCTACCCTCACCACCGGTCGAATTTCCAATCTTTTCCTTACCATTCCGTTCGTCGCACCGCCGCGTCCCATCGGCGATTGACGACGAATCCGAAGCCGCCTCACAATTCACGAAAGACCCTATGCCGTACATCGCCCCTGCACTAGTCGAATCAACCGTGCAATAGCCATTTCTCCTTCGCGTTCAGTCGCCATGAACCATCGCTGTGATTCATCTCTGCCCAGATCTCTGCCCAGGTCTTTTTGTTCGCGCATTCGTCCGGCCTCGTCTGCACATAGCCACCGTGACTCACTATTTCCAAACGCTTGTTGTTTCTCCAAGTCAATTTGCTTATTGTTTGGGTTGTACTATCCTGTCGTTAGATTCAGTAACTACCGTCCTTCTTTTGTTGTGTTTTGGTTGAAGTTTATTGAGGTAAATTTTAGTGGGGTTGTTGTTAATTCAAATGAATTCAAGTAAATTTTGATTGGATTGTTTATTGACTGTTGTTCAATCTTAGGTTGAGTCAGAACTCGATTCGTTAACTTTGGGTAAGTCATGGTTATCATGGTTTTGTGATTTGAATGAAGAAGCGAATTTGGGAAAATACTGAGTTTTATCGTTATGTTTAGGTTCATTTTCGTGGGCGTCAATTCGATTAAGGTGTTTAGATTAAAGTGAGGTAAGGTGCTTCCTACTGGACTCAACTGTCTTTGGGTCCACAACGACTTTTAGTTTGAGTCAGAACTCGATTCGTTAACTTTGGGTAAGTCATGGTTATCATGGTTTTGTGATTTGAATGAAGAAGCGAATTTGGGAAAATACTGAGTTTTATCGTTATGTTTAGGTTCGTTTTCGTG
>JBBPDI010000025.1:16442622-16454108 GCA_037974545.1 Cucumis variabilis | reverse complement strand
TGTTATGTTGCATATATAATAGTTTATATACTAGATTGACAAGTTTATCTCGTTAAGTTTTCAGTAGGGTCGACAGTTACAAGAAGAGAAAAGCTTTGTCTGTCGACTTCACACCGTCTTTTGGGCTAAGCTAGCAGGTAGTTCGGAAGGGGGTGTGACATCAGTCTTGCACGGAGTTGCATCCTCAATGAGTGTTTCATCCACACGATATCCGACAACGATTTCCACTACATTAAGTTGGTCATTCTCAACATCTTCCATTTCTGGCACATTTCATACACATTTATTCTATACCATTTAAATAATTTTCCAATTCATACTATTTTTAGGGTCCTTGAGGTAGAAAACTTGATGGGCCTGGATTGCGAGAATCACCAGTTCCTCAGCGAACCAAAAACGGGATGTGTTTATTGATTTGTAGCCTAGTTCCATGTTCGTCCTATGATTTTTATTGATGTCTGTGCCAATCCATCTACAGTTAAATAGCCAAGCATGTCATTCAAATAGATATTGAACGTGCAACACTTCATCCAAAACATCGTAGAAATTATTATCTGCACTGCCTCTACTACCTTCACCAACTACCATAACTCTACTATTTTGTGTTGTGCATCAGAAATCATGCTCCAACGTGTGAAATCGTATGCCACCGATAATGCATCCACTATTAGAGTGAACCTTAAGTGAAGGTCTCATTGCGTGAGAATAAATCTTGAGAAATATTTGAACTCTCACGTCTTTCTGCTATAACTAGAAATGAGTGTACATGAACAGATTATATATAGAATATAAAATACCGCATGTACAAATTCTTGAAGTCATCTACTCTATATACCAGAGCTTTAAACCATTTAGAAAAAGCCCATTCATGTATTTTAAAAGATTCAGAAATGGTTTCACTCCGACGATGTATCAACATAGGTGTTTTCTAAAGTACATAATTTTGAGTTTAGGTGGCAACATTAACAAAGACTTATCATGATTAGAGTAAATCAGATACATACTTGTGGAACTCTGCTGTTTTATCAACATTCTTGAGAATATACTAATGAAAGAGTCGTTTCTCTTCGTGTGATATGCTTCGAAACAGGAAGCTCTCAATGGTCGTACCTTTTGAACGAACAGTTTCAACTCACCAATCACCTCGTCTTGTGGAATGCTATCGTCATTTCAATCATCTCTAGTGAATCGGGTCTTAATCCCAGTTAGATACCACAAACAAAAAGTACTTGATTGTTAATAAGATAGCCTTCTGCAATAGACCCCTCTAGACATGCTTTGTTATGAACAAATTATTTTAGTGTGCAGAGATTTCTTTTGATGAGATACATCCAACTGTAAGAAACTGGACCAAAAACCTTGGTCTCATATGGTAGGTAAACTGCAAGGTGTACCATTACACTGAAAAAAGCCAATGGAAATATTCTTTCCAGTTTGCACATTATAATTATGATATATACCTGCAATTTGTCCAAATCACTTACTCTTATCGTCCTGAACCACAAATCACAAAAAAACTACACAGTTTAGTAATAGCGGTGTGCATATTTCTTGGTAAGAATGGCGAACACCGATTGATAGAAGTCGGTATAGCAGAACATGACAGCCATGCATTTTGAGACCATATATTTTCCCCTCATTTGCATTCACACATCATAAAATATTAGAAATGAAGCCATCGAGAAACTTAACTCCTTTCAAGAACTTTTAAAACTCAACCCGCTCGCTGCTGGTCAACGTGTAGCTTGCATGTGTCTTCACCAATCGGTTATCGACTTCTATCAAATGTAAATTTTTTCTTATTTTTAAATCTTGTTGATCCAACCGGACATTCGTGGTATCCTTGATTTTTCTTTCAATATTTAACAATTTACCTATCAAGTTGTCACAAACATTCTTTTCAATATGTGTTACATCAAGTTTGTGACCAATAAGTAGTCTCGACCAGTAAGGAAGATTGAAGAAAATATTTTTCTTTGTCCAATTAAGAGCATTCTTTCTTTTTCTATCTTTCAACTAAGATTTCTTAGCCATTCATTACCATTGGAGGTGCCTTATGCTGTACTTTTTCCATCATGTAGCCTACTTCTATGCCAAACGTGGTTATCTAAAAGAGAGTGTCGATGTCCTAGGAAAGTTATTTTTCCTCTTATCCCGAATGACGATCTATCTCTCATTCATATAGGACATATCTGATATCCCTTCGTACTCCATATAGTTAAATTACCATATGCTGTAAAGTCATTAATTATCCACAACAAGGCTATATACAACTAAAAACATTGATCCATAAGATAGTCATACGTACACACACCAAAAGTCCATAGATTTTTAATTTCTCAATTAATGGCTGTAGGTACACATCACTTTTCCTACCAAAAGATTTTGGGCCAAGAATGAGCAAACACATGAAGAAGTTTGACTCTTTCATGCATTTTCATGGCAGCAAATTATAAGAAATTAACACCACAAACCACATACTGTACAAGGTACTTATATGGCGAAACATATTAAATCCATCTAAAGCTAATCTCAAACAAACGTTACGTGGCTCTAAAGCAAAATTAGAAAATTTAGAATCAAAGTGCTTTCGTCCCTCTACATCAGCTAGATGTCTCAGCACATCTTCTGTTTCCACTCATTTATCCTTATGTCATCTCATTGTCGAGCTTTCAAGCGATATAAACAAGCATTGAAATCTCAATACCAATGGAAAGTAGCACAATACTTTCTGCAGAGTTTTTTCTTGATGATCTATCTTTGGAATTAACCATGTATCGAGACTCAGCACAAGTCAGACACTTGCAAATCCCTGAACTTCTTTCATAATAATACATAGTCATACTCTAGGCATGAATAGTCTTATACCCAAGGCCCAACTAATGCAATTTACGTTTGGTTTCATAGAATGAACCAACGATATTTGTACCACACATGAGAAATGCATGTTTTATTATCTGTAAAATCATGTCAAAACACTTGTTGTTCATACCATTTAGAACCTTCACATGCATCATCGTAACCAAAAAGTTAAAAGGATGAAAATTATGCACAGCCCGGATATAGCTCACGACTTGCTTGGTTTAATAAATCCTTAAATACCACGTTTGTTTTATCTTCTTCTAAATATACCCCACTGATAAATGACATTTCATTCTCCAAACATTCCCTCATCCCTTCTACATGTTTAATACCAATTTGTAAATCATGCAACATACCCAACGGGTTTTCTTCAAAAAATGGGATACTGCTAGTTCCTTCATCAAAAGAATTATTACTACTAATTGTTTCTTCATCAAGTCTTTGAATACCTTTGTACAAGTTTACGGGCTCTCCATGATACACTCAGTCTATGTATAAAGAGACTATTTCAAAGGTTAATAGATGTCGCTCCACACCCTCTAATAAGTCTCAATTTGAATTCATACATCTCTTGCATGGACTCCTTATTCGTCCGTAATTATTGACGTGATATTTTGCAACCTCTAAAAATTGAAAAACTTTTTCTCTGTACTCAATTGAAAAAAAATCCCTAAGTTTCATCCAACTCTTGTTCATCTCATTAAAAGCTCTAAAACATAAATATGTTGGATTAGTTTTATATCTCTCCTCTCAACTTACTTCGACTTACTCCATGAATAAGCTGTATTGCCTAATCTCTAATCTTGCACTAAAATTAAATTCAAATCTAACCTTAAGTTTAAATCTAACTAGCACTTTCAACATACCTAACAATTAAAAGCAACTTAAGAATCCCAAAGCTAGTAATTAACAAATTAGAAACTAATTTTTGACATAAATAAATAGGCTACCATAACTGCAGGATAGCCATAAAATTCACATTTGTATTCAACTTTAAATTCAAATTCGTATTAAAATTGATATCAAACAGATATCCATATTCAAACTCAAATTTAAATTGAATATCAAATTCAATATCTAATTAATATTCAAATCTTTAAAAAGCATACATTACACATGGATTATATAATATCAACATACAATCTTAAATTTACACATCTAATTCAAACTTTCATATAAAAATTCATACATTTTCACATAAAAACATACATAATATATTGCACATACATATATCTCTTGCATGGATTACACATATAAAATTACATGATATATTACACATGCATACAATGAAATTCAAACTACACATAATATCAATACACACATTACGCTTGAATTTGTGTAATACATACACATAAAACAATATATACATGCATTTTCATAGTTTCAAAAAAAAAAAAAAGACAAAATCTTATACCAAGAAAATCAACGAGGAAGGACGAGGGAGGAGCACTGAGCGACGGGTGACAGACGAATGACAGTGGATGGCGGACTGCGGACGAGGAGCGGCAGAGAGTTCTTATTCTTCCCTTTCTTTCTCTTTTTCTTTTCTTTTCTCTTTTGCAAGTCTTTCAGTGTTATGTAATTACAGAGAAAATAGGAAAAGGAAAGGTCGATGCAACTAAAAAATGTCAGCCTTTCACCTCCTTCCTCGACGTTTTACTAATGGCGTTGGGAAAAATCGAACCATAAAATTAAATGTTGGACTTTTCTCAACGCTATTACACGTACACGTCGATGAAAGAATGATAATACTTTAATGTTATGAAGCATTTGTTGACATCGTCAGCTCAGACGTCGACAAAAGGCAAATATTTTTACTATATTTAGCCTTTGTCGACACGGTCAGTAAATGCATCAGGAAAAAGCCAAACATTCATCGACGTATAGTATGACTCATCGGGGAAATATATTAATAAAAGTTTAATACCTAACTTTCTCTGACGTGCTCTGTGGAAGCATCGACCTTGCCTCTCTAAACCGACGTAAAAAATAGTGCATCGACCTTGGCTTTCTATACCAACGTTGTGAACCTAATGTTGATTTTCCCCTTGTTTGCCCATGTTTTTTTGTCGATGTTTGTGATGATGTTGGGAAATCCCCATTTTCTTGTAGTGTTTTAGCATATCCATGCATTTTGGTTTCTTTGAAGGTTGAATAATGTACTTTACTTTAATGCCATTGTAGGTGAAGACTTGTTTGAAGATGTCATCCGAGCTGATGACAGATGATGTTTTTTTTTTCTGTGTAGTTGTTTCAAACAAACAATATGTAGTTGTTAAAATAGAAAAACCCTTTTTCGTTGAATTATTTTCTAATTCTATGAATGAAAATTTTGTATGTATGTTTGTTCTTTTTGTTTTGTTTAAAAAGTTTATTGAGTTTAAATCTAATCGAAACTCAAAAACATACCACATGATTAAATAAATTGAGCATAATAGTTGAAAAAAAAGGGAAAAAACATAACTCCTGACGCACCTAGGCATCGAGCATTGCTCATATGTCCCGACATTTAAGAAAATGCATAAGGAACCTGTCTCTCGATGCAACATTGAGACAACCTTACTCCCGACGTTGGAAGGAAGCAGGTTGAGAAAACCATACTCCCAACATTCTTCATTCTAACGTTAGGAATTCGTCCCTCGACACAGTTCTCTCAACACGTGTCTTGATGGACGTCCATGCGTCAGAAGACCCTTTCGTGATGTATTTAGGTCTACATTTTGACGTGGTGATGCGTTGGGAGATCTACTATTTCTTGTAGTAGGAATAAACATAATTTCTTCTTTTATTAACTTAACACTTTACATAGAGTTCACACTTAACAGTTACATTCCTTTTCTCGCAAGGCACAAAAATAAAACATAAGTTCTGATCCACATGTCTTTCTTCATCTACCAAGGTGTTACCCCTTACATCAAGGTCTTTAGGAGTGTAAGAACTTCGTTTTCATCCTTCTCCTTGGTCGCCCAACAACCATTTCAGGGACAACCTTTAGGGGTTCCTTTGTGTCGATCAGTTCTTTCACTCATCGTCTTTGGCCTCATAAAATTATTTTGTCACCCTCGACACCTCTTCAGAGTTAAGCTGTAGCGCCTGGAGTTAAAGAGTGAAGTTCTTACATATTGACTCCTTAAACACAATATGAAATGACATGACTTTCTTGCCGCACAACCTGAGATTCTCCCATTACCTGAACCTAGGATTCACTTTACCAGTGTTTGGCAATATACTTGGATTTCCTATCAGCATCTTGCAATACTAATTCTTTTCTCAGACCTGGGTTTGCTTTGACCATCTCATAACCTAATCATGGGCTAACTTCCACCAGGGTCTCACAATAGACTTAGGATTCACTTTCACCAACATCTCACACTTTATTCCTAGCTTTTCTAGATACGGGATTCACATTCACCAACATCTAGCTTCAAGAACACAACTCATTCTCGCTCATACCTGAAATTCAGTTTCACCAACATTAACCTGCCTAGGCCTAGGATTCACTTCCATCAGTGCCTCACGTTAAATTTGGGATTTCCACCAATGTCTTGTGATAGATCGTCATCATTACTCGTTATACAAACATCATCAACATGAAATGAGAAGCACTACCTCAACAGATCACTTTTAACACATAATACTGATATGATACAACAAGCATCATCAAAAGGATTACAAAAGAAATCTTTTCATATAAACATTCATAAAATACTTTCTTCGTTTTTAAAGATCATAATTACAACATTTTCTGTGATAAACAACATGCATTCATTTCGAAAGATCATTCATTCATGAAATCAAACAATCATTTGTTTATAAGGATCACTAATAACATGTAGAAATACAAGTCATTGTAGCCTTTTAGGTAAAATAATGAGGTCTTATCACATGAAAATAGAAGAATGCAGAAAGAAAAAGTAAAAAGTAGGCGATTTAATTACTATGCGAAAGGTTTATTGCAAAAGAACTTCACCCCCGTTTGATGATGTTTCAACGCTTTTATCACAGGATTTTAGGCGAAGAATAGTGAGGCTCAGCCAGTAAGTGCATTGTACGTGAAGTAATCTTACCAACCTTTTCAGAGCAAGGAAGTAGATGTTAAGCGATCAAGTCGCTAGCAGACAAAAAAGGTTGGCAAAAATGTCAGAAAAAGGACAATTGGGACAGGCTGCCAACAGAGCGACAACTTTTCATTAGTTTTAATGGCGCACGCCAACATGTCAGCGTCACTTCGTATATATAAACAGAGTTTTCATTCTCAAAGAGGTGTGCACAATTTGGTCGGAAAAGCAAGTTCCTCACAATCTCCATTTCCTCTCCATTATCTTGAGTTTTAGGTGAGAGCTTGAAGCAAAAAAAGAAGGAGAGATCTACCAATTCCATTAATCCCCCTTCCATCTAGACAAAAATCAAAGCCAAATATAATGAGATATTAAACTCTACGACATAACACCTCTGTTGTATTTCCATTTTCTTGTTTTTATTTTGTGTTGTTTTATAATCGGAATGTTAAGGCCAAAAGACCTAAAATGTTATGTATGAAAGCAATTCATTTCTTCTTCCACTCTCTTATCTTCCTTATCTCTTCCAATTCTATATAATTGAATAACTACGTAGTAATGAGTGATGTGTTTGATACTTAGAAGATTATAGTGCATGTATTAGGAGTTTTGTTCAATTAAGGGTGACCATCTTAACCTTGTTCATTCGAAAGAAGAGCAAAAGTAAAGATCGTAATCACTGAATATATGAGGTTCGCTCTTAACTAAGCAGGTGGTGAAAAGAATGCAGTAATGCATTCTCGTCGGTAAGCTCGTCCCTTATTGTTCATACATTTTACTATATAGTCTATACCGCATGATTTTGCATGCATTTAGATTAGCTAGGAGCTTGAAATTCTCTGAGTTCGACCTTGGACTTACTAAGAAACTTTTCTTCGCTTATACTTGCACAGAAGAGGGGAGATCTTGCACGACAATGTTTTTATCATATATAGCAACACATGATTAGAAATGTAATTTTTATCACATAATCCTAATCTCCCATTCACCAATCAGTACTTTTAGAGCTAATAATGACAATCTTCGAAAAAGTACTTGAGAAAATCTAAGCATGAAATAAGAACCAAGCAATCAATCACAACAACACTTAGCCTCAACTCTTTCTCCCTTTGGCTTTCGACTTCCTCTTCTTGCCTAGTGGTTTCTCTCAACCAACTTTTCAATACTCCCAAATCTCCTCACAACAACTTAGTAAAACATTTAGCATTTTCTGCCATTTTCTTCTGACCTTTAGTCCTATTTATAGAGACCTTTCACATCCAGGGGTCACTTCCATGCTTTATACATGTCACCTTACCGTTTTGTGGTGCTATGCAACAAACTCAAACTCGATACATAAGTCAAACATCAGTTTCGATTAGACATTTCCCTTGAGATGCTGACCTTATCTTCTTGAAAGCTAAACTTCTTTAATCGTCTGACTCTCTTCTCAGGAAGAAACAAATATTTACTTTTCTCAGAGGGTCGTCTAGTTACCTCAATCGAACACTCACCTCATCGCCACACTTTTAGGTGTAAGTACTTCTTCTCGCATTGCTATCCCAATCACCTAGTTTTTAATGTTAAACATAAGCTTCTTCTTCGCCAGCAAGCTCAACGTGTTACCCACTCTAGTGGAACGACTCTTGGACTTAAATACTTCTCTTCGTATCACCCTTTCTCCAATTGCATCCTTCTTTGCAGAATGCCTTTTTCTATACTTGCACAAAATAGCCTATCTCAATGTAGCTCCTCTTCAATAAGACTCTCTTTATGATTAGGGCCTCACAGACATGCATTACATGACACATGAAATATGAGACTTAAAAAGCAAAGCTTTTGAAAACTACAATCATTTAGAAAAATCACTCACTGTACTAGTTTCCCTCTTTGTTCAGAACTCTTCTTTGATCTTCTTCTTGCATAACACCTTCTAGCTTTTCTCCTTGTAAAATCTCAGAATAATAATCCTTTATAGGATTAGTCATTCCTTAAACTTCTATAATCATGCTAGCTTTTATTTAACTAAATTTTAAGTCTTTGCATGTTATGACACTTGGAATCCACTCCATTGATCTAATAATATAACCCCGAAACCTCTTTAAACTTCCTACATGATCGTTTAGATTTCTACACCATCGTCCAACCTTCTACACGATTTTTTAACCTCTTATACGATCGTTCAATCCTCTTACACTATCGTTTATTCCTTTACACGATCATCTTTGTTTTTTACACGATCGTTTATCTTTCTGCACAATCATTTACTTTATTATACGTTCGTTTAGCAAAAATATTTTTTTTTTCAAAATCTTCTATTTAGGCACAGGTCTTACAGACTTGTGGGGAGTGGAGTGGTCTATTTTAGCCCACTTCACGTTTAGAGCATAAAGCAAAAAGGAAACTAGTGTTATTTTACTCTCCTTGTTTTACGTCGAAATCTCCACCATACATTGTTCCACTCCTTGCCACACACTATTTCATTCTCTCGACCGGATGCATCTCCGGACCACTGAAAATTTTGTTTTTCTCAGGGTCAATCTTACCTGAGATCGACTCTGAAATTCTTCCCAAATTTAAAAAGCTCTTTGAAGGAAATTTTTGATCTCTCTCGAGGACATCTCGAGGCAATCTTAGCTCGATAATACTACATAATGCATATATTCTTTAGCTTGAGGCTATCTCTAAGTAACTTTGATCCATGATCATTAACATAATTGTTTTTGTGTTTCAGCTCGGTGCATCTTGGGGCCACGATGACACAAGAACAATTAACCTAAATGCTTTCATTGAACTCAAGGGCTGTCATAATAAATTTGAGTTGAAAAGAGTTAACCTCAATTTTAATTTTTTAATAAAAAATGCACTATCTCGATGACGCACCCGACCGAGAGAGATCGATAAATTTCTTTCAAGTTTTAAAAATATAGGAAGAATCTCGAGGAGATTCAACTCGAGAAAAAACAAAATTTTCAGTGGTCCCAGGATGCACCCGATCGAGAGAATGAAATAGTGTGTGACAGAGAGTGGAACAGTGTGGCAGACATTTGGGCGTAAAATAACCCTAATCCTTCTTTTGCTTAATCCATGTTCCAAATGATAGCCCACTCTACTCCACTTCTTCAAGTCTGAGGGTCAAACAATCTCTTATAATTTTTTTTTTAAAAAATAGATATTTGAAAGAATTTTGTAAATTGTTTGTAGATTATTTTGTAAATAATTATAATTATAATTATAATTTGTTCGGACAATTTCTCTATTTGTAGAGGTTGTAAAGTAGATTAATTAGAAGAGAGAGAAAAAAAGAGAGAACGAGAAAAAATAAGAAAGGAGTGAGGGATAAGGGACATAGGTGTGTGTGTAGAACACAGAGACACAGTTATTGACGGAGTCAAAAGGGGAAAGGGCCAATAAATAGACAAAATTGATAGACCCAAAAGAAATTGAATATTTTGTGATCGCAAAGACTTTTGGTAGAGACAGAATAATACGAACAAATCGAGGTTTCCATTTAAGAAATTACAATGGCTGACTTTGCCAATATTTGTGGACCCCACCCACCCTTCCCTGTCCACGTGCGAGGCCACCCAAACACATTATTTCTCTATTTCCATTTTTTTTAATCTTTTTATTTATTTAATTTTTCCCCTTGTGAGTAGTTTTGTGTAAATAATATTTGCAATACATCAACTATTTCATCGGTGAGACTCTTGGTTTAGCTCCTCTTCTAAATATTTACATATTGCAGGATGTTGCTAATACAGATGTAAGATAGACGAAATTGATGTATAAATCATGTGTATAATTCCAAAATTTTCAATTGGTTGCTTATTCTTATGGTTGCCTAACAAAATAAGAAATTGCAACCATTGTATTTGAACTTTTACTTTTGTTAAAGAAAAAAATCTAATTTCACTAAATTATATATAGTTGTATGGTTAAAACATCTCTAATTCTTCCTAGTATTCAAAGAAATGAGAAAATTTGAAAGAGAAAATAGGATAGAAAGGAACACAAATTATTAAGAGAATGATAAGTAAATAAAAAATATTTTAGAAAGTAAAAAAAAAAAAAGATCAAATTTTAAAAGATGACGAAAGACACTAATAAAAATAACTAAATTTAAAATAAATCCACAAAATCACAGGTCAAAAACTTACTTCTTTTGAAATATAGAAAAATTAATCAAAATATATCAAATACGGTAAAATTTTAGATTTTATCTTTAAAAAATACTAATTTATTGTAATGACATGATTAAAATGAATGTACTAAAAGAGAATTTGTTGAATCATCTCACGAGAGTAAAGTTTTTAAAAAAGGAAAAAAAAAGAGAAAAAAAGAAAAGAAGATAGAAAAGAAAGCAATGATGAAGATGAAGGAAAAGAAAGAAAGCAAAACAAAGAGGCCACAATGTCAGTAAACAACTAACTATTGGGTGGAAAAAAGAAAGAAGCAAAAAGAAAAAAAAAAAAAAAAAAAAAAAAAGAAAGAAAGAAAGGAGAACTAGAAATCAAAGTCAATAAGGGAAAGCTCTGCCCTTCTTGGTAATAGGCGTCCATTTCCTCTTCCTTTTTGGCGATTTCT
>JBBPDI010000025.1:16402574-16413483 GCA_037974545.1 Cucumis variabilis | reverse complement strand
CAAATCTTATAAACTTACATTCTAAGTTGTTTGATGAGTCTTGAATAGTATGTAGAGACATACAGGAATCAATGTTCGAGATCATCTTAAAGGGTTTGTAGTATAGGGATAAGGTTGGGTACCTTATCCTGGTAATACTATGGATACGACTCACTTTGTATTTGATACAAACGCAATGATCCAACACGTTCGTGTAGTTGACATGAAAGTGAAGTATCCTATGCAATGAGTGTGTAAGACTGGATCGTGAAATAGTAACACTAGATGTAATTTCGTTAACTAGTTAGATTTCTATTTCATTAGGATGACCTAAGTAACTTATTCTTAATCCTTAGTGTATTATGAACTCCTGTTCACGAGGGATTTTCCTTTGATTTGTACAAGTGAGAGTGGCCAGATCCCTGACTCAATAAGCTTATCATTTTGAGGACAAGACCGAGTAGAGAGCTGGGAACATAATTACACAAGATGGAATTTTATTACATAAATTTAATTTTGGATATGATTCAAAATTAATTTATGAGAGATAAAATATTCGAATGAGTTAGAGTTCAAATATTAATTTAATGTGAATTGGATTCATGTTAAAATTATTGGTTGTGAGAAAAATTTATATTTATATATGATTCAAATTTAACTTATGTTAAATATAAGATATTTAATTTAGCTATTAATTAATTGGAGAATTAATTAATAGTTTAGTTTTATTTAATTAAATTAATATAAATCTATAAGATATTGAAGAGATATTCATTCAAATAACATTTGACTAATTAAATATGATTTAATTAATTATATTAATATAAATCTATAAGATATTAGAAAGATATTCATTCAAATAAGATTTGAATAAAATATTAATTAAATATGATTTAGTTAATTATTAATTCATTTATTAATAGTTAATTAATTAGTAGATTTGTTATTTCTATATTAATAAAATCTCATGATCCTCTCCTACTCCTTTTTCTATTCCAAGAAAGAAAGTGAGTTATAAATATTTAGAATAAAACAATTTTCTTTAACGAAAAAATCAAGAAAAAGAAGCCAATGTTTTGTTCTCTACAAAGAGAAAATAATTTCTCTCAAATATCTCTAAATCTTTTCTCATCCATATTGGTTTCCACAAACCAATCTCATCCCAAAGGATAGAAAAGTCTTCGACGAGTGGTGTTACAATTTGAAGAATTACTTAATAGATTCATAGACATAAACAAGTAAGTTTTCTTTCTCTAATTTATAGTTAGAAAGCATGATTAGACTTTAAGTCTTATTAAAAAAAAAAAACTAGTTTCTTAATTATTGTTACCAATGTATTGGTATTTGGTATTTTGGAATTCTCAAATTAAATTGAGTAATGGTTCTGTAAAATCTTCCACTACCATAGGACTTTTATCCCTTCACTTCCTCCTTCGCCTAGGTTACCAAATTACCTCTCTTAGCGTACTGCGTTAGGGCTACTCTTACCCTGGCTCAGCTCATTGGCTCTCTATCTCACCTAGTTAGTCCTTCACCAATCGAAGCATTGCACTCGCCTGCCTTCTAAGTCAGGTCACCCGCACTAAGGAGCGGTTCACTTACCAATTGGCCTCTTAGGCGTAATAGAAATTTTCATGACCAACGGGCACATGTAAGACTATGGAGACACTCTGTCGTCTTTCCTTAATTGGCTATACAGCCTTAGAACCCACCTACATATGGCCTCAACACCTAACAACCTGGGGAGGGGAACCACTTTAAATTGTATGTCAACCAGACTTTATAAGTGATGGTTTGAGAAAAATGTTTTTTGGGGTAAATTCCACAGAAACAATATTCATAATGCCAAATAGAAATATATAGACCACATCACATAAACCACAAACCATCCAATCATCATTGCACACCTCATGCTCAACTCACCTAATACATAACAGATTATAGTTTACAAGCAACGCGACCACTGGTATCATAAGTGCCATAAGCATCGAAAGCTTAGATCGTATCACAATTATGCCCATTACTGGGACCTAGGATTCTCCCCTTGCTCGGACTTGAGATACACATTCAACCAACGTCATGCAAATTACCTAAGATCTCTATCGGCGTCTTGCCACATCCAATCTTATTCTAAGATATAGGATCCTTATTCGACCAATGTTTCACACGTTACTTCTTGCCTAGATTGGGTGTTCATATTCACTAGCATCCAGCATCAAGATTTCATTACGACTTCGTTTAAGCCAAGGGTTCCCCCTCCCGAACCTGAGATTTTCACTACTCAACTAGAATCATGCAAGTTATCTGAGATTTCCACCAACCTTACAATGGATCTCACCCCTTCTCGGTATACCACCATTGTAACAGCAAACGATAAGGTCAGTTTTAGCGTACTTCCCTTAGGTAATGCTTTAGTAATACACATACCACATAATAAGTACCAACGAAAGAATACTATCAACAATGGAATACCTTTCCCATGTATCAAAACTTTGAATCCCTCCTTAACTATTCACAGAATTTAAACATAAAACCCATTTCGTTATTGAAGAGAGTTTTCACGAATATTCTGGTTAGAAAAGATACTCAATGCAAACATTTATTACATAGATACTTGCTTTGATTTAGTACAAAGATTCACAACCTTTATCCATACTTGTAAACCAATAAGGAAAAGACTTAATGATAACTGACACTTTAGAATTTATGTTGAAACCTTATTTTGTCACTCCCCCATATATTTTGGTCTCTGCTCCTTCCTTCTCTACTTTTAAATTCCTCTTCTTGTCCAGCATTTCTCTTGATCAATCATTAAGTTTACGGAGTCTCTTCTTCTTCATGCTATTCGGGCATCTCATTTTCTCCAAGAAATAAAAACTCTCCTCTTCTTTTGGCCTTTAACCCCTTTTATAGTGCCTCTCACCTTCAAGAGTTGTTTCATTACTTTATATGTGTTTTCTTACAAACTCACCCTATCATGCAACCAATCTAAACTCGATACGTAGGCTAAAATGCAGTGATGATTAGACGCTTCCTTTAGACATCAATCTTATCTTCTTGGAAAGCCAAATTCTTTAATTTACATGGCTCTCCTTTATCTTCTTGGAAAGCCACAAACATTTATTTTTCTTTAGAGGATCGTCTAGTCTTGTCAATAGTGTTTCTTCTCGTGTTATGGTATCAAACGCCTAATTTTCATCATC
Organism: Cucumis variabilis; assembly: GCA_037974545.1. Lineage (NCBI taxonomy): Eukaryota > Viridiplantae > Streptophyta > Magnoliopsida > Cucurbitales > Cucurbitaceae > Cucumis > Cucumis variabilis. The sequence continues at coordinate 16,410,301 of JBBPDI010000025.1, read as the reverse complement.
CAATATTGGCCTATTCTTGCCACTTATTTTTATCACATCGCCTATACTTGCACGATTTATCTTAGACAAGTATTTCTCTTTGTGTCACCTTTTTTCTCCTTTTTGTGCACTTCTCGACACTACTGTTTTATCCGAATGATTTCTTCACACTTTTCTCACCCAGACTTCCTTTCTTTGGGTCAGGTCATTGCGCATATTCCTTCTGCGGAGTACATTCTACAATCAAAATTTTCTTTGTTGTGTCATTGTTGCAGGGTCTTTGTCGCGTTGGTGGTTTGCAATCAGAGCCTTACAGATGACGTTTATTTTCTTAGGTAAAAGTAAAAATCCTTGTAGTGCGTTTTGGAGTTACTTTGAGCACTGAAGTGTTATCTTCACACTTTTTGCAAACTTTATGTTGGTTTTGAGTATAAAAGTAACACCTAGACATTTTTAAATTTTTTTTTAGAGTTAAAGTATCACTTAGCCACTTGTTATATTTATTGCAGTTTGTTTGGAGTTTGGTAGTCACATTTAGGCATTTGTAGGTTGGTTTTGAAAGTTAAAACACTTAGACATTGGTACACTTTTAGTTGGATTTTAGTTATTTAAAGTTAAACTTAGGAAGTTTTAGCTTGTTTTGAGAGTTTAAAATGTCACTTAGAACCTTTTTGGATATCTTGTAGTTCGTTTTGAGTTTGGATATCACGTCTCGATCCAAGCATCTGCTAGCTCATCTCGAAATGTGGCATGATGTCTGCCAAAGTTGTTCACCTACGAAACAACCTTAACTGACACATGACATGAAAACATGAAACAATCAACAGCGAAAGTCTTTTAACTTGAAATACCTTAAACCATAGTGTGACCCATTTAAAATCTTTATAAAGTGTAACATGGATAATGTACAAAACATGAAGATGAAGTATTTGAACAATCACATAACTATTTTGAAACAAAACAATGTCCTTGCATAATAAAATCTAAGTTGGCCTGGCAACAATATGTTCAGCAAGCAGAGATCCACATTCTGTACCTAGAAAGTGGGAAAACATTTTGAAAGAGTAAGTCGAAAACTTAGTGAGCAACAGTTTTATACAACAAGTTTGCACAAACATTTTAGTAAAATTGGAGCTTAAATACATTTATCAGTGAACAGCCACAACATGAAACTTGAAACATTTGCATAGATTTTCGAAGACAATCCTCCATAGCCACAGGCAGTATTTACCTCTTTGCCGAAGACGGAACAGTCGATGGGTTGTTAACCCTCTTCCTTTAAGGTATAAAAATATTCCCTTAATTGGCCCATAAATTATAGGCTCGTCAACCCTACCATCAGTATGGAGTTAACCACATGTATACAATAGGTCTCATGAAATATTGGGACATGGATAAAAACATTTGAAAACATGAAACATTTCATTGAAAGTTTGAAACATTTCCTTGAAATCATACGTAGCTTGAAAATATCATTTCAGTAAAAATTCATCAATAGCATAGCTTGTATAAGAACTTGAGATCATATTTAGCTAATTATTTTACGAGCTATTACTTGTAAAGCTTGAAAACATGTTTAATAAATACTTTAAAAATCATGGTGTTACTCACAAGCTATTGCTTGTAGAGTTTGAAAACATGTTTAACAATAACATTTAGAAATCGATGTGTTACTCACAATACTTGTACAGATCTTTGGCCAAAAATTCCTCCTAATCATCCTTGTCTTGAAAATTTTATATTTTATCCTTAATTAATTCCTTGAACATGAAAATATCCAAAAGTTCCTTTACAATTTCCAAAAATATCAAGATAATCCAAAACGGCTCGAAAACAGCCTAACGGTGTCCATTGACATCATGAGTGGGGCTAGTCGCGCGCGCATGGCCTGGTGCCTACCGCATGCTAACCTTACTGAGGTGGGGCATGTGTCGCATGCTAACCATGCAATGGGGTTGCTCCATGCATCCTTGTCGCCTACCTCGCGCACCCATCGCGTGCTTTGCGTGCGTTGGTGCTCCCCGCACACAGTGCACCGCACTAACCTTTAAGGTAGGGTTATGCATACATCCTAAGCGCATGCTTTGTCGCTCAGCTGTGCCATGATCTTGTCATGTACGTGTAACCTAACCCAAAATAACCTTTATGACCCTTTGAAAGTGCACCTTGCTCAAATTCACCCGACAATTGACCTTCTCGCTTTGCTTAATTTTTTAGCTTTCAAGACCAATTTGAGTAATTTTGCACGAGTAAGTTGTTAGAAATTCAATACTGAAGTTGGCCTATTTATAGAGTCCCTCATGAGATTAAGATGACACTTAATCTTTGATTAAACTCACCTCTTCAGCGTCTACTTACACCTCAGCAACTCCTCTACGTCGTCCTTAGCTGTAAAAATGCATGCTGACATAGTTATGATACTTGGATTTACTTTTAATGGAAAGTCCTAATCATGCCACGTTGATGTTTTAAACACATGACTAACCTCCTTGGCCTTCCTCGCATAGCTTGGCCACATAATCTCTTAACACCTCATCTTCCTCGCCTAGCTAACCTCTTAATTGCCTAGTCAAACACCTAGCAAGCCTTCCTCGCATGACAACCTCTAAACACTTGGCCACAACCCTTCCTCGCCTAGCCCTCTTCCTCACGTGGACAAGCCCTCATCGGCCGTACTAACCTCCAATTCTCCTCGCCTAGCCATTCCTTAAATGCCTAGATAACCTCTTTGGATGTTATCTTGCCTAGTCTATGGAGGTTATTTCCATGCTTTGGCCACCCAAACCATTCCAAATTAACCTCTAAACGCAAATATTCAACACTTAGTCAAATTTTCAACTTTTCTATTCTTCTTAAACCTAGACATTGAATTCTTAAGCTTCCAAGTATTTTATTCTTTTTCCTATAAGTTTCATTCTCTCATGATCTTGACTAAGCTTAACAAATTCCAAAGGTTAAAGAAATTTTGGGTTTCACATTGGAAGTTAGACTTAGGCATTTCGTTGGCCATTTTGAGGTTTCGTTTGAGATTGGAAGTTGCACTTAAGCATTTCTAGGTTGTTTGTCTATTGTATGCGTTAGAGTACATTTGTCACTTTTCTAACACTTGGTACATATATCCATTTTACTTTATTACTTTTGATAATTGATTCATTTGAAATAAGTAAGTAAGATTTAGCATCTCTTGTCCTTATTCATTTTGATAAAAGAATGAACTAGTCAACACTTGTGCTTCGAGTAGATACTTCAGTTAAAAACTGAAGGTACAACAAAAGGAACAGTAAATAAATATAGCAGCAATAACACATGACACATTATTAACCAACTTTGAGGACATAGCATCCACGTCTAGGGGATCCTTGACTCGAGATCATAGATTTTGTATTACTTTCAGATATGAATCATAATTACAAACTTATGATCATCAGTACAAAATTTACAACTTATTTTCAAAATTTTATACTGTAGTGACTCTATCTTATTGAACAGTAAATTAATCACTAATATATATTATATGCAACTTAAATAAAAATCTTCACTTAATCATTTATCTCATCAACCAACTGATTAAGGTATCTTTGATGGAAAATGGGAACATGCGCAGCGAAATAAGAATCAGATTTTACTCTAATTGCAACTAAACAATTTAGTAATTAACATGCATTACGACCCTAATTAAAATAAAGATAGGATTAACAGAAAAACTCCCCTTTGATGCTTTTCTATTTTTGTAATATCCTCATGAACTCTTTACAATATCCTCATGAACTTGAAGCCGAGACGACCACTAATGTTGACCCGCTATTCTCTGGACTTTGAATCAGGTTGTGAAACTAGTTTGGTGAAGGAATTATAGGGAGATGAAATTTTAAAGAGGAACTTAGCTTAGAGATTTTGTGGAAAAAACTGTTTTTGGTTTATTTTGCAATTCCTAATTGTAAAATCAAAACTCATCAAAAAAGAATCCAAGAGTTTTTTTTTTTCTCCATTTGCAATAAACCATTTTATCAGACAAACTACATGCAAGAATGCATGTAATAGGATTCCTTTTCTTTTCTCAACACTTGACATTCCATTAACTATTAATGGGCTAGGTGTCTTGCATGCATGAAGCCACTTACAAATCACATGCATGCATTAATCTTGCCAAATCTCAACTAGTGTTATTAATTAAATTAGTCTAAGGGCAATATGGTAATTTGACATTTAAATCAAATTCAAAGTTTGACTTTTCCAAGTCGAAAGTCAACATTTTGACTTTTTACCATTTTGTTTGTCTTCACTAATTTTGACCTTTCGAGCATGAATCCGAATTCATTTCTCTGAAATTCAAATCATATTTGAATATAAAGCCGGTCAAAGTTTGACTTCTCAAAGTTAAAAGTCAACATTTTGACTTTTCACATCTTTGACTACATCCATCAATTTCGAGCTTCTAAATATGAATTTGTATTAATATTTTTAATATTTATATCACATTTAAACATAAAGCTCTATCCTAAACTATAACCGATGATATATCAAATATATTAGTCGATTTCTCTCTCTTTACTTAATTCAAACAATTTGATTTATTCCATCATAAGGTTCTAAGTTGATTTCTTGTGAGCTAGGGGGGGATCCTAATGCACCTATAGATCATGGACTCCAACGATCCAAGATTAACTAGTTAAACTCTTTAGATAAAGTTAATCAACCTTCGTTAACTAACTAGTCATTCCACTAAAGTACCGTAATTGTAGTTCTCTCACTGTAGGTATATTTGTGTTCATGTGATATAACCATGATAAGTAAGTTAATCCTTCATAGGTTGTTCGTAACCTTGGCTAGGTCAAAGTACTATTTTACCCCCAAGACTACATCTTGCTCCTTAAGTCCTACTGATCTACTAGCGAACAATTGGTTTAAGGTCAAACCTATAAACTGAATCCCTCTCGGGCCAATGAAAGGGTAGGGCCCGTTGTTCAAGACTTGAATTTAATCCTTAAGGAAATAACCTATCTACTATCCCTAAAACGAGTAGAGGTGAATTCTGTCTTGCACCCAATGTCCCTAGCTATCCATCCGGTCTTACCCCTAAAATGGGAGGCTTATTAGGTCAACGCCATTGAGCTGCCCTCAGCTATACAAATGTAAGGATAATTCTATGTGAATAGAAGTTCATAGTTAGCTTAAGATTAAAATTAAGTTACATTGGATATCTATAAATGAAATAGTCGATTTTATTAAAGTCAACAGTATTATAATCTAAAAGCGACTATTTCATGGTTCCAATCTTATGTAAACTCTTTAAATAGGATGTCACCATGTCCATGTCTCTACATGAACAATTCAGGATCACATTGTTTGTACTAACTACAAAGTGGGTTGTATCCATAGTATCCTCAGAATAAGGTGTCCAATCATATTCGTATACTACAGATTATTTAGGTTATATACTCGAACTTGATCCATGTGTATGTCGCTACATAAAGTTTAGTTTTACTCAATAGTAACCTCGAGTATTTAGTTTATTGTCTTTAAGATTATAGTATCAATAACGACTTTATTTAATAGAATATGATTATACGAGTTTTAGGACATAAATTCCAACAATCTTCAGCAAAGTGAACCTCAATCTTCATTCATAAATAGAAGAGCTTTCTTCATACTGAGAACTCACCCAAAATAATTCAAAACAATCTGTAGAATCACTTCCAATTTATTGACCTTTGACTGCTATAGAATCATGAACTTTTTCTTTTTGTTTTTCGCACACACATGAAGATGCCAAACCATGAATATATATAACAAAACAAGATTCGGACAATCCCATGGAAAAAGGAAATCAAATCTTCAAGAAGATAATAAATTAATCAAGATATTTTCACATATAAAATAAATAAACAAATATTAGGAAGTAAGTGTGTTCATGGTTCGGTTTCAAGTTAAAACTGCATCAAATTGCAAAATGCAAAAAAAAAAAAAAAGATCTCATATGAAATCGAACAGAACCGAACGTTTGTGTCAAACTGAATCAATATGCGGTTTGATTTAAATTCCATAGAATCTCATACCACTAAAGCATGGAGTTCGATAAAATTTTCCTTTTTGTTTTAAATTCCAGACAATCTTGGACCACCAAAGCATCGAGTTCTATAAAATTTCCTTTTCTATTTTAGATCTTAGTGGATCTCGGGTTAACATATTTAACTGAGTTTTAGAAACAAAACCTTTATGAACATTTCTTTAAATGTTTTTAATTTTTTTAAATGAAGCAGTTCGGGTTGGTTATAGAATCGATTTAAAACATTAAACCGAATCGAACAACATAAGAAGCAGTTTCAACATAACATAAATCACACAGAACCGCATGCAATTGATTTCGGTTCAATTTCGATTTGTTTTGGTTTGGTTTGTCAAATCGGTTCAATTTTCAAATATTTTATGAACACTCCTATTAGGAAGCAGCCACATGAAATATAACATATTTTAATATACTTTTTTGAGGTTTAAGTATTTTAAAGACATCGAAAATGACTTTTTTTTTATTTGTGAAGGCAAGTTAATTGAACTAACCATTTTTTATGTATTTAATATATTTTTTTTTTGTTCATTTTGGTATACCAAATGAAAAATGAAAACTAAGGAATTGTACTTTGGTTTATTTTGATAAAATTATTAATTGTTGAAAATATTTTTTCAAAAATTTGTTATTACGATGTTCAATATATTTTGTAATAGGAAATTCATTCTCTATTTTAAAATCAATGTAGAACCATAAAATACTAATAATAAATGTTAAACAAATTAGGAAAGTTATCAAATATAGCAAATTTGACAAAATATTTACAAGCTATAGCAAAATCTCAGATTCAATCAATAACAAACATTTTATAGAAACTGATATTCTTCTATTAGTGGCATTGATAGCCAACGATAGAAGTCTATCAGTTTTTATCATTTATAAAATTTTGTTATAACTTGTAAATATTTTAATTTATTTTTATATTTTTAAAAATGTCTCAACAAATTAAAATAGTTTTTGTCAATGCTTTTTTTGTTTTACTAAAAATATGTTGGCATTTAAAAAGCTTTAACAATGTTTCATGTGGACAAAAAAGAAACAAATATTATGTGTTGATGCACAATTCGTGGACAACAAAGTAATTTTTATCCAAAAAAGTATTTTAGGTAGACATATATTTATTTCTGCCGAAAAAGTTAGCGTGGGAAGAAGTTTTATTTTATCGACGAAAATATTTGTGTTGATAGAAACAATTTCTGTCCATGAAAAAAACGGAGGTAAATATGCAAGTTCTGTCGACACGACGATGTTTGTGAGTAAAAAGTTCTTTATGTTGATGTACATTTCATGGATAGAAATGTTTTTTTTTTCCCACGAGTTTATTTTGAGTCGACATTTCTACCGATCTAAAGCCAACAACGTGGGTAGAGGAAAAATGACGGAGTTTTGGCTATGATGCATGCCCACACAAAATAATGTCAGCAAATCAGGTGTGCCTACCCTTTTCTTTAAGATCGACCAACATTTTCTTTGTGTCGGCAGAAATCAAAATTCTTATAATATCCACTAAAATAAAAATTTATGGAGAAATCAGGTATGCCTTGTTTGGTCAAAATTTGGCCAATCTTAATTAAGTTAGGATGGATTATGACTTGTTTTATATTTGGGTAATTATAATGGATGACCAATTTAGCAATAATAATTAAGGATATAGCAATATTTTAACAAAATTGCAAATATA
>JBBPDI010000025.1:16338166-16357571 GCA_037974545.1 Cucumis variabilis | reverse complement strand
AGGTTATGAACAACTTGTGAAGGATTAACTTACCAATAATGGTTATATGAGATGGACACAAATATATTTATAGTGAGGAGAGTGCAACTACGGGACTTTAGTGGAATGATAAATTATTTAATGAATGTTGATTTAGCTCGGTCTAAAAGAATTTATCGAGTTAATCTCAAATTGTTGGAGTCCATCATCTATATGTCCATTAGGTTTTCCTACTAGCTCATATGAAATTAACTTAGAACAATATGTTGGATTAGTTCAAATAGTTTGAATTACATAAGGAGAGAGAAACCGACAAGTATATGTGATATAACATTTAGTTATCAGTTTAGAAACGAACAAGTATATGTAATATATTTAAATATGATTTAAATATAAAAAAATATGAATGCAGATTCATATTCAAAAGCTCGAAAATGATGAAAATTGTCAAGGTTGTAAAAAGTCAAAGTTTGAATTTTGTCTTTGAAAAGTCACACTTTGACTGACAATATATACAAATGTGATTTGAATTTTAGAAAAAGAAATACGGATTCATGCTCAGAAGGTTAGAATTAGTTAAGATAAAAATAATGGTAAAAAATAAAAATGTTGACTTTTGACTTTGGCTTGATGGTCAAATGACCATTTTACTCTTTGACTAAAATTAGTGAAAAAATCCAACATTTTGTTGGATAAACCTACTAACTCTTAGTGGGATATGTGGAAACTCATGGTTATGACACCAAGCACACTTTCACTAACTCTTTAGTGGGCTAAATGGAAGCTCATGGTAATGACATAAAGCCCACTAAGAGTTAATGGAATGTTTGGTGTTGGGCTTTGATGAGTTTACACATGCAATAGTTCCATGTATTTTTTCCATTTAAAGGGTGGAATATCAATTTGTTAAAAAAAATTTGGCAAAATTAATTTAGTTTTCTTTACAAACAAACTTACCAAAATTCTTTCGACCCTAATCCTAATTTTCATCTCATACTCTCTCTCAAATCCTTTATTCATTGGGTCTCACAATCCGATTCTAATTCTGAAGAATAATGAGTCAACATTAGTGGTGGTTCGATTTTAGATTTTGAAAAGATTATGAGCAATCAAGAACTTCAAAGGCATGACTTTCATTAACCCTAATTTCATTTTATTTAAGGTAGTAATGCATGTTAATTTATGATATAGGATTAAATGCAATTAGAGTAAATTTGATCTTGTTTTTTTTGTTGCACATGTCTACAGTATCCATTATCGCATTCACTAAGTTCTATAACCCGTTTTATCAGTTGGCTTAAGGCTTTGGCCTGTTGAAGTATTTCCCTTAGTGGAAAGTTGATGAGCACATCACTTTGTATGTTTAGAAGTATAGGAGAAATCTTCAGGTAGAAGTTACTAACGCAAGTGCCAACTTCTCTTTAGGGTATCTCATTTCCGCATTGACTATGGCCTTATTAGTGTAGTACATTGGACTCTAATGACCTTCGACCTCCTTGATCACAACTAAACTCACTATTGTGTCAGACATTGCTAGGTATAGGAAAAAAACCCTCTCCTAGGATAGGCTTATAGAGGAGCGGACTTGAACTTAAGTACTCTTTTAATAGTTTAAATTCTTTCTCACTCTCCTCCATCCACTCAAAGTTAGCTTTCTTTTTTAGAACTTTAAAGAAAGAGAAACATTTATCCATTGCCCTGCTCATAAAGCGACTTAAGGCTACAATATTTTCATTAAGACTTTATATCTACTTCATTGTCTGTGGTGATCCTATCTCTAGCGTTGCTCAAGTTTTCTAAGAATTTTCCTCAAACCATGTTGATTGACCATGAACCCTAGGAACTTTCTTGAAGTTACCCCAAAGGTACATCAAGTATGGTTGAGTTTCATCCTATACTTTTGTAGTGTGTCGAAAGTCTCTATAAGGCACTGCTCATGCCGGTCTTCCTTTTTGCTTTTCACCAACATGCCATCTATGTAAACTTCTATATTTTTGCCAATTAAATGAGCAAAAAACTTGTGCACCATTCATTGGTAAGTGGCTCCAATGTTTTTGAGTTTAAACGACATCATGGTATATTAATAGGTCCTTCTGCTAGCTTGTTACAAACGAGTTTTTCTCTTGATTTGGAACATGTATTCTAATATGGTTTTACCCAGAATAAGCATCCATGAAACTAAGCATCTCATGGCCTATCATCATGTCTACCAATTGGTCAATCTGGGATAATGAGTAGTTATCTTTGGGACAAGCCTTATTCAAGTATGTATAGTTGATACACATCTGCCACTTTTTGTTGGCTTTCTTAACAAGTACAATATTTGAAATCCACTGTGGGTAGTGTACCTCTTGAATGAACTTCATTCTCAGTAGGTCCTCAACTTGTTTGGCTATCACCTTATTCCTTGCACGATTAAATGCTCTACACTTTTAAAGAACTAGCTTGAAATGTGAGTTTACATTGAGCTGGTGCACCATCATCTATATATCAACCCCCGACATATCATCGACTAACCATACAAACAATCAATATTATTTTTCAAGAAAGCTATATGACTTTCTTTTTGCCAAGGCTCAAGGCTCGCTCCAATGCTTATGCTTTTCATTTTAGACAGTGAAAGAACATATTTGTATGACTCTACAAATTCTCCTCTCTACCCGTGTATGTATTTTCCATTGTTTTCTTTTGTGCTTCCAATTAGAGCTTCTTCATCTATAATCATAAATACTAAAGCCTATAAATCCCCTTCAATCTCTCTTATACTCTTAGTGGCTCGATCACTAACAATGTTTAACAATCTTATGGTTGATCAGTCTACCTCTCTAATCTTGGTATCCTTCAAGCAGTTCCATAACATTCTTGGGATATTAGTTATTCTTCTTGGATTTATTTTCACACTACCGAGTGTTGGGAACTTCATTACTTGGTGATAGGTTGACAGAAAAACCCTTATTTGGTGAAAAACTTGTCTTCCTAAAATTGTTTTATAGATGGTTATATCGTTTATAGCAAAAAAATTAACCATGGCGGTCACATATAAGTCATCCTTTTTGTCACGTCCCGCCCCAAATGTCACTTCATGCGACTAGATGAGGGCGTGCCGCCTAGACATCCACTGCGTATCTCATCAAGAGATGATGTGCTAAACGTCTAGTAAGCAGAACAACTATTTCTCTTGTCTATTCACAAAGCACTTCCATTGAGCCTTTGAGACCTTCACAACTTTTGCAACGAAAAACAACTCTTCAACTTAGCTTTATCGTTTAGTTCTTGTTACTTAACTCTACGACTTGTAGGTGATAAGCACAAAAATAAACACAACAAAAAATAATTTACAACTTTTCTAACGTTACTTCGTTGCCTAGTACTCTTACATAGCACCACTTAACTTTAACTCTTAGGTGACAACTCAAGAGACACAATAAAGCAGCGGGATGACTTAACTTCTTCTATTTATTAACTTAACACTTACAGAGTTGTCATACAATACAATTAGAACCCTTAAACTTTACTTTGCATAAAATAAAACCAAGTTTGATGTTCTCACATCCTTCTTCTTTCTACCAAGGTGTTGTTCTTTGCACCAATGTGTTTAGGTGTATAAGACTCTGATCTTCGTCCTTTTTGCTTTCTGTCATCTTCAATCCAACCCAACAACATCCTTCGAGATCTTCCTTTTCTTTCTTTGCCACTAAACGTTGCTCCTTGTAGCTAGTACTTAAAGGCCTAAAGGTACAACTTCATCCTTCGTCTTGGTCACCCAACCACCTCTCTTAGCAGATCACGTTTAGGATTATCCTTTCCCTGACTCAGCTCTTTGGCTCTCTAGCTCATCAAATTTAGCCTCACTAACTTGGGTATTACTTTTACATTCCTACTCAGGCGAGACATCCGCACTAGAGAGTAATGCACTTACCAATCGACTCCTTATACGCATGATGAGATGCCATGGTTAGCACGCCATATAAAACTACAGAGCAACTCTGACTGTCCTCCTTAACTGGGCTACAATGCCTGAGAACCATCTTTCACATGGCTTCCACGCCTGACAATCATAGGAAGGGGAAAACTTAAAACATAAGTTAAACAGTCTTAGTGTGAGACCCAAATCGCGAACTATGTTATGCAATAAGACTACGAGCGACGAAGATGGCCAAACCAATAAGAAACACTATGCAATAAAGAGACTATGCAAAGAACCTTTACTAAGATATAAGCTTCCTTCACTAGAAAGTAATGACATCATTGTCCACGTAAGGAAGTCGACGAACGATTTGACCTTGCTGTCCAATCCAAATCCAAGATAAGGATATGATAGAGATACGTGATGTTTTAGCATGGGGAGAGTTCACCAGAAAAAACTATAAATAGAGGAGTTTTACCCACCTTAAAGGTTATTTTGACCATTAGCTTCCATAAGAGAAAATTTGAAGAATCTAAGGTCTTTAGAGATTCAAAACCAGCTGGAATTTGACAAAGATTTCAAGCAAGTGCAAGGAAACTTTGGGCTAAAGGACAGACGAAGAAGGTAGATGAATGTGACAGTGAGTAGTTATTCTTAATAAAAAGGAATTCTAAAAGTTTGTTTGATGAATCCTTAAATATACTTCTACTGAGATTATGATTATATGTTTTTTTCCTCTTTATACATTTCAATTCCAAAATACACCGGATTTATACATGAATTGGACTTAGTATGTGTTGAAATGATAAGATGATTATACTGTGCATTACAAATGACAACAAAATGATTTAAAGGATGCATGTGGTGAGTAACTTTTATAAATAAAAGAATTTTTTGTAAACGATTTTCTTGAAGAAAATGTAATTTGAAGCATTCCTTTTGAACCTTGTGGTTATGCATAACACATCATGTATATCTAAATATATTGTGGTGTTCTTATTGTTATTTGAAAAGAGAAAATGAGCATCAATGGCAGGATACATTCAAACAATTGTCAGTAGGATACATCTTTCCTGTAACAAGCTTACAAACACAATGTTGACTATTTAGGGAAAATTATTCGTAAATCATATCTTCCTTTGGTAAAAAAGATTCATAAATATTTTTTTAATGAAAGCTTACTTAAAACAAATGTTTATTAGTGATTCGTATTCAAGCATAGAAATATTTAACTGTAAATATCAACTTAGAAATGTTGATAAAATCTTGTTTTGTCATTCACAACATTTAATCATTAAAAAGGATCACTCACAGAAGATACTTAGCCTAAACTCCTTTCTTCTTTGCTTTCAACTTTCCCTTCTTGTCTAACGGTTCCTTCAATCGGTCGTTCATCATTCTAACTTTCTCTTCATCAACTTCACCTGAGAATTATAACACTTTTTCCCAAACAACACTTTCTTTGACCTTTGGTCCTATTTATAGTGACCTCGCAGATACAAGGGTCACTTTCATGATCTACACGTGTCACCTTACCAACTTGTCACGCAGTACAGTCAACCCAAATTCGACACATAGGCTTAACGTCAATAACGATTTGACTTTCTCTTGTGACACACACCTTATCTCCTTGGAAAGCCTAACTCTTAAATCGCTTGATTGTCTTTTTCTCTTCTCGAAAAGTCATCGGTCATCGTTTACTTTTCCACAACAAGTGGTCAAGTCATCATGATAAGACATCTACTTTCTCGCCTCATTCTCTTGGACATAGATACTTCTTCTTGCAGTACCATGTTAAGTCCCTAACTTTTGGTGTTCAACACATGCTTCCTTCTTGTCAACTGTTCTTATCTCATCACTTACCTTCACGCGATAAAATCTTTGACATATGCTTTTCTCTTCACATTGCCTATTCTCCGTTCGCACCCCTTCTCGCAATCAAAGCCTCACACTTTTACCAAATAATGGGTAGGTTTATACTCCCTTTGGGATACACCTCGTGGATCCCGAATCTTATCACTTGATTCAACCTAATTTTCGACTGCTCCTTTTCTAATCTCACTACATCAAAAGCCTATAGAGATAGGACATCAACCGAGATTCCTTCATTCACCCATCTACAATGGACCCTTACATTCTTTGTAGTCAAAGACACTACTAAATCATCATTATGAGGCTATTGTAGCTAAGCTACATCCTCTTTTGAGAAGCTAATTTGTAAATCATTGGCAGCTAGAGAACATACCTCATAGGTTTCTAGGCTAGTGCGTGTATGCTGAGTTTTGGTTTTTGAACTTTCGCCTAATATCACCTATTTATGGTCCACCAAATATCATTCTACTCTCTCTGAGGGGAGTTGAAATATGATTTGATAGTCCTAGATTAGATCTTTCTTGACCATCAACAGGTTTGATACTCTTTTTGACATTCCGTTGTTCTATGCACATGGTCTTTATGGAATAAACAATACTTATCTTTTATTTCTCTGGTAGGATCTACCTTGAAGCTTAGTCGACCATTTCACCATCTCCTCGTCCTTGATTTTCATAAGGATTTACTTGATAAAGACCACCATGAGTGTATATATCACTTAAACTTACTAGGTGGCAAGCCTTTACGACTTGATCGTTTCTGTGAGGTACTTCATTTTTCGGCCTTCCTCTTCCTTGGCTTCTAACAGTCTCTTTCCCTTTAGCTTTTTTCTTTGTGACTATCTCTTTGAGTGTATTTTTTCTTTGTCTACTCATCTCGAGTGGAGTAACTCTCATGCACTCATATACTTCTATGTTAGAGTTAGCAATTCAACATTGGTAGTTGTAGTTTTCTTACAAATGGACAATAGAAATTGCTCGTGTCTGAGCCTAGCTACTATGGCTGTCAAAGCTACCCGACAGTATAACCCTTAATTTGGTGTGCTTCATTTAATCTTAAGACATATTCTCTTAACGTCTTATGTATCCCTTCCTTTATCGTAAGAAGGTGAGTTGAAGGCTTCCTTTAATCTCGACCTCCAAGATGAGTATTGAAAGTTTAGGCCAACTCACGGAAAGAGGCTACTAACTTTCATTTAAGCTTACGAAACCATTGTTTTGTAGGCTCAACAAGAGTGAAAGATAAGGCCTAGCACTTTATCATATCTCAAACTGTAGAGCTTCCATCCATGATCGAAATGTGTCCAAGTGCTCCATCGTGTCTCTTATACCATAATATGGCTTCATTGTTGGTAACTTAAATTTTGTGTTCACCCCATCTTGAATAATCTCATTATTGAAGGGCGGATCCAGCCGATCTAGCAAATTCTCTAGGTTTAATCCTTCTTGATATTGAGCTCGCTTCATGTCTCTCAAATTGTTTTGGATTCTTTGTAATTCAACTGTCTACAGATGACTATTAACCTTTTTATCTTCCTCCAATTGATTTTTTTACTTTTGATTTATGAGCTCTAGCAAGTTTGTGTCGAGGTTAGATTGCTCAAATCAGACTTACGATCTTCGACCTATGCTTTTTAACTGACTACCAGCCCAGGAAAATTCTAGACTAACATTTGGCATTCAATCACTTTCTTGAGTTTGAATGTCGTTGTCTTTTTATCATTTCCACCTAGGGTTAACCTTTTACCGATCGTGGTCCTCTAGTTTAGAATTCTCCAACCTCTTCAAGTGTAGTTAAGCATATTTTTTACATACCTTCCACCAATGACCTCAGTTATTTATATAATATGGTAATCTATAACCAACACTGAAGTCATAATTGTGCTTCTTAAACTTCCATGATTGTTGAGCTAATAATGCTCCCTTTATAACCCTTGGGGTAGTTACAGTACTATGATAACTTATCTATGAATGCTTCTAATGTCTCTCTTTATGACAATTGTTCATTTATAATCTGAAAAGTTTAACATTCAATGACTTAGAAGCCTTCTTCCTTGGGTCCTCTAAGCTCTTCTTGGTGCTGCTCCAAGAGTGTTTTCTTTTATGGGTCCTCCTCTCTTAAGAGGTTAGGTTCTCCTTAATAAGTCCTCTTGTGAGCTCTACTTAAGAGGCTAGGATCTCTCTTGTCGTTCCTTCTCCTATGGCTCTTTTCATTAGGGTTTCTCATAGGTTTCATCAAGCTCATCTTGAGCTCTCTCTAAGTTCCTATGAGTTTACTTCTATTAAGTTGACCTTATAGGTCCCATGGAGTTATTTAAGCACTCCCCCATAGGTGCTCCATTTCTTTTTAGGCTCTTTCCTATGCTCTTATGCGTTTCTTTTAAGCTTACCCTATGAGTTTCACTGTGTTTCCCCCATGGTGCTCTTAAACACTTTCCTAAGCTCCCTCCAACTTCTATTAAGCCCACCTCATGGGTCTCACTGAACTATCTAGACTCTCTCTCATGGATGCTTGTATTAAATTTTCTCTAGGCTCTATGCATCTCTTAAGCTCATCTTATGGGTCCATTGAGCTCACTAAGCTCAGTTAGCTATAGACTCATCTCACGAATCCACCAAGCTTTCACTAAGCTTGCTCAGGCTCATCTCATGAATCCACTGAGATACCACTAAACTCATTAAGGACTCACTTCATGGGTTCCACAGGTTCTCTTGAGTAGGCTAAAATTCACCCACAATAGGTACATATGTATGTAACTATTCACTCAAATGATGCATCTTTAGTCATGTAGTGGAGAATAATAGCATGTGTTTTAGATTTAGAATTTTAATAGAAAAAGAAGCTTACCCTGTGGCTTGTGAAATTTTGGGAGTTTAACAGATTTGGGGCATGATTTTGTAGCATCACAATCACGTAGCTGCCATGAGTAAATATTTACTTCCATCAACTAATCATATATAGTTATTACAAATAATTCTACGAAAACTAATAGCTTAGACTTTATTTATTTTTTTAAAAAAATAGATTGTAAACACACTACTTTATCCATCTTGTATATGTTTGTTTAGTAGTTTTTTTCAAAACGTTTTTGATATTTCTCTACCAATTAATGTTTCCTTCAGAAAAATGAAGAAAAAAATTAGAATGAAGTAATTATCAAAGCGTTTAAAATTTTTATATGGATTCATGAACATACCTTAAACTGTTTATCAAAACATAGATAAATTTCTTTAATAATTCCCTTTTTAATTCATGCAAGCTTTGGATTTGCTTTGAAAATCGAATGAACTGCATTAAGGACATCTTGAATAGGATACTTTTTGGTATCGGAAGCTACAATTTCAGCCTTCTCCAAAGATTCCTGGGGTTTACCGTAGTTAAAATTCAAACAAAGACAAATATGAAATAGAAAAGTGAATGAAGAAAAAGAATTCAATGTTTATTATATGTATGACAATAATATATTTACTATATATAATTGGAAATTTAAAGGTTATCTAACACACAAGATTTGGTAAGCTAGGAGTTACAACAATTGAGAGAAAACTATAGATAAATACATAAAAAAATAGAATAAACATGTGAGGTTTGGTAACCCAACTCGATGATCTGTCACCTATATCTAAGGGATAGTTTATGCTCGTGGAAAGATATAGTCATTAATAAAATTTCGAGCAATTACAACAATCTAATTATCTATAATGATACAACTACAATGACAATGAATTGTTCAACTTCTCCAACATTCACTTACACTCCCTCTAAATGAGAGACTCTCTCTCAATATTTTTAGGCTCCTTCTAAGAGTGTGCATATTAGTGGATGTGCACTTAGGCTCCACCTAAGCATGAGACTCATTCTCCAAGTGTTTTAGGCAGTCCCCTTACAAGTGAGTCTCCATCTCACTAAGAACTTGTATCTTTGCACCTTCAAATAAAGTTCCCTTTCATGAATAACAAATGTTGATTAGCTCAGTCTAAAAGCCTTTAGCCAGTTAATCTCAGATCGTTGGAGCCATGACCTATACGTTCTCATTCCTATTTTGGCTCATATGGAATTAACTTAGAACAAAATGTTGGAATAATTTGAATTGTTCGAATTAGGTAAAGAGAGAGAAATCGACCAATATATATGTTATAGTTGTCGGTTATCAGTTAAAGATAGAGCTTTATATATTTAAAAATATAATTTAAATTCATATTCGGAAGCTACAAAAAGATGGAAATAATCAAAGTTGAAAAAAGTCAAAATGTTGACTTTTGACTTTCAAAAGTCAAACTTTGACCGACTTTATATTCAAATGTGATTTGAATTTCAAAAAATGAATGCGGATTCATACTCAGAAGGTCTAAATAAGTTAAGATAGATAAAATGGTAAAAAGTCAAAATGTTCACTTTTGATTTGAAAAAGTCAACACTTTTGACTTGAAAAAGACAAAGTTTGATTTTTACTTGAATGGTCAAATGACCATATTGCCCTTGGATTAAAGTTAAATGGAAAATCCAAGATTTTTTTGGATAAACCCACTAATATTTGGTGGGATAAGTGGCTACATGTGATCTAAACACCTAGCCCATTAAGTTCTACTAAGGGGAGTGGTTTTGTACAAAAATTGCCACTAAAAATAAATTCGGTCAATTTACAAGAGGAGAAATCGACCACTGATCACCTACAGTTTGAACTAAACGGTTGAACTGCTAGTTGGTTTATTAATCTCAGGTATCTCGACGTAATTAAGGCTCAGGATTGAATAACTAAAAGCATAAATTTTTCATCTAAGGGCATCTCGTGGCAATATATGCTCAAGATCGAATAAAGTAAAGATAGAATTCTTTCATCCCGAGCCATCTCAATATAATTAAGACTCGAGATCAAAGTAACTAAAGGTAAAAATCCTTCATCTCAAGGCATCTTGGGATAATCTGTGTCCGAGATCAAATAAAATAAAGGTAGAATTCTTTCATCTCAAGCCATCACGATGCAATTAAGGCTCAAGATCGAATAAATAAAGATAGAAGTCTTTCATTCTGGAACATTGCTTGAGATCGAATGAAATAAAGACAAAATTCTTTCATCACAAACCATCTCATTGCAATTAAGGCCCGAGATCCAATAATTAAAGGAAAAATTCTTTCATCTTGGGACATTTCAAGGCAATGTATGCCGATATCGAATGATATAGAAATATATATATATATATATATAATATTTATAATTTTGGTCACATTCAGTCGGCAAATATTTAATTTCGATAAGTTTTGTTCGAGTTTTCGAAAAGCTCTTCCTTAAACCGACCGTTGATCATTTTTTCATAAAAACCAACCATCGAGTGTCGGTTCGAGATTTGGATCAATTTTTCTAGTGTCAATGCTCTCCCTTAGTTCCAGTAATGGTTAGTGGAATGTTAGTTGTTGAGATTTGATGAACCAATTACATTCAATTTTTTCATGCAATTAGGTTATTCAAAGGCATCATTTCAAATGTTTGAAGACTTTCGCTAAAGTTTTTAAATTATGACTTACAAATGTATATCAAAATCATTTTTCTCTCTCAACTCTCAATGCTATATTCCACCTCTAATTTTTATCTCTCTTACTTAATTCTTTCACTTATTGAATTCTACAACTCGGTTCTAAGTTAGGAGAATAAAGGGTCAACACTAGTGGTAGTCCGAAGTTCGTGTTGGTGAGGAGATTATGAGAATCGGGAAGCTTCAAAGGTATGTTTTTTTTCCTTAACCCTAATTTCACTTAATAAGGGTAATGATACATGTTAATATCTAAATGGTTTAGATGCAATTAGGATAACATTGATCTGTAGTTTTGCTACACATGTCTACCACTTTCCATCATTATTTTCTCAACTAATTTGAATTTTTTTATTACTTTGTTCTAAGTTTATATCCATACGAGCTAGTAGAAGAACTTAATGGACCTACAAATCTTAAGCTCTAACGTTTCAAGATTAACTAGCTAACTCTTTTAAGTTTGTAGCCATATTCTTCTCATTGTAGATATATTTGTGTCCACCTGATATAACCATAATTAGTAAGTCGATCATGGTTGTTTGTATTTTCTACTAGTTTAATTTACCATTTTACCCCTAATATTACACCATATTCTTTAAGCCTAATCTAATCCTTTAATGAATAATTGGTTTAAGGTCCAACCTATAGATCGAATCTCTTTCAAACCAATGAGAAAGCGAGGCCCCTTTGTTTAAGATCTAGAGTCAGCACTTAAGGGAACAACTTATCTATAATCCCTAAAAACGGACAAAAGTGAATTATGGCTTGCACCCTATGTTCCCAGTTATCCACCCAATCTTACCCTTGAATGGAAGGTCTAGTGGACTAGTGCTGATGAACGACCCTCACCTATGTAGATCTAAGGAAAATCCCATGTGAACAGGAGTTCATAGTTAGCTTAGGATTAAGGTCAAGTTACCTAGGTCATTAATAATTAAAATAGTCAGTTTTAATTGGTTAACAGTGTTATAACGTAAAAGTGACTATTTTATGGTCTAGTCTTATACAATTTCATTGTATAGGGTGCCCCACCTCACATGTTTCTACATACGCATCTTGAAATCACACCGCTTTTACTAATTACAAAGTGAGCCACTCATAGTGTCCTTAGAATAAGGCGTCCAACATTATTACTACAAACTATTTAGACTATTACTCGAACTTGATCCACATTTATGTCTTTACATAATGTTTAAGTACTAGCACTATAGTCAAGGAATTTTGTTTATAGGATTTTGAGTTTATGCAAGTCGTTTATTCAATGAAAATTTATTGAACAATACTTTAACAACTTTATTGAATAATAAAGTATTTTAACATTCACAAATTATGAGTTTTAAGACATAAAACCCAACATATTGGTATGTCTCCATATGCGTTAATATTCAAAACGCCTATCATTTACCATTGAAGTTGGAGCACAAGGCGCCCTAGGTTTTGAAGAAGTTGAACTTTGATTAGGAATTTGAAGGAAAGGTGAGAAAAATTTAGATTAACAAACTTAGAGAATAGAGGTTGTGATAACTTGTAGAAATACAAGTTATTGTAGTCTTTTGAGTAAAATAATGAAGTCTTATTGCATGAGAAAGCAAGAAAATAGAGGGAAAAGTAGGTAATTTGGTTATTCAGCAAAATGAATGATACAAAAGAACCTTATCCATGTTTCATCACTCGCTAATGCTCTTATCGCAGGATTTTAGGCAAAAAGGAGTGAAGCTCGACAATACCATTTCTACGCCAGAAGACCAGTTCAACCTTTGCAGTGAAAAGTAATACAAGCTAGGCGATTACGGCACTAGCAAACAAAATTGGTTGGTGGGAAGTTCTGAGAAAGGACAAAAAGACATTTGCACGGTGCTATTGCAGCTTTTCAGAAGCTTTAATGGCGTGTGTCGTCTTGTCAACATCAACTCTCACCTTTAAATAGAGCTTTCCACTCCATAATTTAGTGTGGATAACTTTGACTGGAGAGTAAGTTCTGATATCGTTCGTCTTCTCCTTCTCTCGAGTTTTAGGTAAGAGCTTATAACAAAAAGGGTGAGAGATTCATCCCAACCATTTTCCCCTCACAAATAGGTAAAAATCAAAACCAAAGAGTGTGGTAAATCACACTATTTGGCGTAACATTTATATTGTATTCCATTTGTAAATTTTTATTGTATTGTTTTGTAAGATGAACACCGTGGCTGAGAGGCCTAAAGTTTTTTTTTTATTAAAGCAATGCATTTATTATTCCACTCTTGCATCTTTCTAATCTTTTCCATGTCAATCTATTTGGTTAGATAGCTAGTGATTAATTGTGTTTTTGATACTTGGAGAATCAGAATGGATGTATTATGAGTTTTGCTAAGTTAAACATGAATATCTTAACATTGCATATTCGAGAGAAGAGCAATGACTTAAATTGTAATCATCTGACAAGTGAAAACCATATTTAACTAAGCGAATGGCGAGAAGATTGCAGCAATGCAATCTTTTGCCAAACTCATCCTTTGCATACATTATCGAGAGGAAACCATGTGTGTGGAAAACACACCAAGAGGTTGTCTGCCTTAATTAAGGATAAGTTACTAATAAAATATTCAAGATGACCATATACAAATCATAGATTAGTTGTGTGTATTTGCATTCCGAGAGGCGAGCAAGTATGACACAAGCACCGAGAGACTAGCCTATGACGAGTTCAATTTCCATGCTTCCACTCACCATGCTCACCTTAGACCGCCAAGGACCGTAGTCTAAATATCTATGTTAATTAGTACATTGTTCATAAATATATTGTATAGATTATACAGTAGAATTTAGTAAGCGATAAGGTTACTTAGGAGTTTAAATTATCCGTGTTCGACTCTGGATTACCCAAATAAACCTATTGTTTCTCTTATACTTGAACAAGCATTAGAAAAACTTGTACTCAATAAAGACTTAATAGTTATGTGATATTAAAGAGGTACATTCTGAGTACTTCGCATACAGTGATCATGACCAATAACTTATCTCATAGAATTAATTGTGCATTTAAATAATCCTGAGTCTGAATGGAAGTGAATACACATTCCATGCACACCAAGTTTTTGGCTCTTCCATTCACAAACAGGTGGCAGGCATATGACAATGCCAAAATATATAAAGAGATGAACAAAGCATGGCATAATTGCAACATATGTAGGCTTTAGTTATAATCAAGCCAAAAGGTTTTAATGTTTAATGTGCTTACATCTTTTTTTTTGGGAAATCTCAAATCATGTTTGTTAAAGAAGTCTTCTCGTATGGTGCCATTGAACTCACATTTCTCAATAGAAAGAAGGTGTTCATAGTAAATGGACAAAGAGTGAAGACCTACTATAAAGATGAAGATCACCTCAAAATCTCCGTAGACTTGACTAATCCTTCTACAACTTGAACACATAGATGGTTCTCATGAGGAAAAATTGTAACACATTTCTTTCAAAATGCGTCTAAATATTTTGTGCATCACTATACTACTTTCCTTTACCACTTTCATTTATTGCTTTCTTTACTGCTTTCTTTTATTTTCTTTTAGGCTTTGAAAAATTATGATGTCTAATTAAAGTGAATGGAATGGATATTATTTCATAGAGATATCGTGTTTGATTTATTTATGGATGTATGCTAAGTGTTTAAGAATAATTGCACTATATAATTTGCCAACCAATAAAATGTTGATACAGCAAAGTACGACCAAAAAATTGTATCTAGATAAGTTCATCAAGTTGATAGAAACCCAAGGGTTTCTATTTGTTGGAGAGTGGAAGTATGCATCGTCAACGTTAGTTAATATTAAATAAAGCATCATGACGTGAGGCATGAGCTTAATAGTACAAAAATCCTTCAGAAACCCACTTTATCTTCCTTATTTGTATTTCTTGTAGACTCTCAAGCAACCAAAGCTCTGTTTCTATCCCTTTAATTCCTAGATTTCAGGGAGCATCCTCATTCTCCTTCATTCTAACCTTTAACTTCCATGCCCAATCAAAACAATCCTCTCACCAAATCCTCATCACTCATCATGGTTTCTTCCCTTTTCCCATCTCAGTTCTTATTTCACCAAGGCACTCCTACCACTTCAGTGAGAACATCTTTAAATACAAATCTTTTGAGAGAAAAATAAAGTATTACCTTTTCTTACTTAAAACAGACCAAATCCAAAGCCCTTCTTGAACTTGAAACCTAAATTCAAAAACCACTCAATCTCAAATCCTCCAATATTGAGCGAGTTGTCAGGTTGTTAGGATTTATGTCCTAAAACTCGTAGATTATAAAAATAATCCATTGATCGTTGTTAATAAAGTGTTATTATTGTAATAATTGTTATTGATTATATTAGTAGTTTTGTCTTAATAACCCAAATCCAATAAACTAATATCTTAAGCTATTTAATGAGTCTTGAGCAGTATGTAGAGACATGCAGATATTAATGTTCGAGATCAACTTAAAGGGTCTATAGTATAGAGATAAGGCTAGGTACCTTATCCTAGCAACTATACTAGTAACACTATGGATACGACTCACTTTGTATTTGATACAAATGCAATGATCCAATGCGTTCATGTAGTTGACATGTGAATGAGGGTATCCTATGCAATGAGTTTGCATAAGACTGAACCACAAAATAGTAACCACTAGATGTAACTCCGTTAACTAGTTAGGTTTCTATTTCATTAGAATGACCTAGGTAACTTAGTCTTAATCTTAAGTGTATTATGAACTCCTATTCACGAGAGATTGCCCTTTGATTTGTACAGATGAGAGTGGCCAGATAGCCCACTCAATAAGCTTATCATTTTGGAGACAAGATCGAATAGGGAGTTGGGAAAATAATTACACAAGATGAATTTCACTCCTTCCCTACTTTAGGGTAAGAAGATGAGTGTTCCTTTAAATGGTGTGTCCAAGACCTGGTTCTAGCCTATCTATGGCATAAGTGAGGTTTCTGTTTATTGGTAGGACCATAAATAGGTTGTTCATTAGAGGAGCACTAGTATTTAAGGATTAGAGGTAACCCAAGGGTAAAATGGTAAATTGACTCAGCTGGTGATACGAACACTCGTGAAGGACTAACTTACTGTTATTGGTCTATACCCGTGGATACATAAATATTTCTACAATCTTTAGTGGATTGTACACACAGTTAATGAATACTGATTAATGTGATTAATGAGATTAATTTGTTAATCTCATATCATTGTAGCTTCTGATCTGTAGGTTCATTAGGTCCCCTTCTTAGCTCGTAAAGGGTAATGAGATTTATTTATATTGGTTGTAATTTGAAATGTTCAAATTACTTTATAAATTAGTTTAATGTATAGTGATATATTATAATATAAAGTTGATCAAACTTTATTATATAAATTTAATTCTAGATATAATTCAAAATTAATTTATGAGAGATAAAATATTTGAATGAGTTTAAATATTAATTTAATGTAGATTGAATTAATATTAAAATTATTGGTTATGAGAGAAACTTATATTTGAATATGATTCAAATTTAATTTAAGTTAAATATAACATATTTAATTTAGATAATTAATTGAAGAATGAATTAATAGTTTAATTTTATTTAATTAAATTTAATTTAATTAAATGTATAAGATATTGGAGAGATATTCATTCAAATACAATTTAAATGAAATATTAATTAAATATGATTTAATTAATCGTTAACTAATCAGTAAATTTGATAACAGAATCTCATGATTCTTTTCATATTCCAAAAAGGAAATAAAGTTATAAATATCTAGAAGAAAACAGTTTTCTTTAACAAATTTATCAGAAAAAAAAGTCAATATTTTTGTTCTCTGCAAAGAGAAAATGTTTTCTCTCAAATATCTCTAAACCTTTTTCCATCCCAATTGGTTCCCACAAACCGATCTCATCACCTCTCCGATGGGTGGTGTCCCAATTTGGAAAATTAATTTGTAAATTCAGAAACGTCATCAAAAGTAAGTTCTTTATGATTTTTAAATTACAAGCATGTTTAGTTTTTATTTAGAATTTTGATTCTAAATTTTTGCCAATGTACTGGTATTTTGTAATTTCCAAATTAATTTGAGGAATGGTTCTGTAAAATCTTCAATGATTTTTATCCCTTCACAGGCTTGACAGCTCCAAATCAGGCAAAGTGTAGAGGCCTTTGGAGAAGGTGATCAGTGATGTGACAATAACGCAAAGTGAAGAGGGAGTTTTTGAAGATACAATCAATCTTGATAGCGTCAAGACTCAAGGTGGGGAAGAAGACATAGTCAATCAACCACGCTTAGAGAAGGTTGAAAAAAAGAAAAATGGAGATGGATAATGAGAAGGATATACTGGATGTGCTTACCTTGCTGAAAAAGAAAAGAGCACAAAGGCAAGGAATGGAAGGCACCTCTAAGCCTATTTTGGAGTCATCCTTTGAGAAAACATTGTGCATGACAAAGGAAAGAAAGGATAAGGGCAAAGGCCAAGTCATTTGTTGGCAGATTCAGAGGACTTTGCTCGCAGCTGTGAAGAAGAGGACATGAAGGAAGTCTAATCGCAACCAACCAGCATCCACAAGTTGAGAAGGGATTATTCCCATTAAACGAAGCCTTGCCTTAGTTCATCACATGCCCCATTAAAGCCTTTGTATAGGAAAAAAATTCTTTGAAGGGAGCATGTAATATCCCTTGGATGTGGTAAAGAGGTTCTACATAAAACATCCATAGGAAAAAGAACTACGTGGAGGTTCTCAAGCAAAGTGTCAACTCCTCCAAAATAAACAACCCCAATGGCCTAAGCAATGATCCAAAAGCCTGTGGACAAAGATTTATTGATGCAACCATGCATAAAATCAGATGCAAAGAAAGCTTTGGCTCGTATCTCTTGGCTTAAAACGAAATGGAATATCACGTCAGCAGGGAAATACCAGCTCTACCCATTCAAATTTACCACCAAAGAAAGTGTGTGGTTATTCTTCATGAAGAAGAAATTGATGCTAATGAAGCACGATCGCACCATCCCATTGGACAAGGTGAAACTTATTTACTTCATCTGAAGAGTCGATCCATGCAGGACAATTATATTTTCATAAACCATGGAAAAACTTTACCTAAATGCAATTCCTACGTCCCACAAATCACAGATTCCAATCCTAGGCAATGTGTGTATCATGCTAGCCTCAATTAAACCATCACTCTTCATCGAAATAAGGAAGAAGAAAAATGTCAAAAGACGCAATAAAAATTGAAGGTGCTCGAAACACGTTTTAATGAATAGAAGGTTGAGTCACATTATATTTTGCTAACTAAGAGGAGAAAGGTTGAAAAAGATGACACCCTTGGTCCAAGTAGAAAACTAAGAAACTTAGTAAAGACACTAGCTTGGATGAAGTTTTCATCGTCGTCCTTCCTTTTCCTTAAAATCCATAACATCCTCCTTTAGAAATTAATAAGCTAGATTCATATGGATAACACATTAATAGATACATTTCTAATTTCAAGATACATATACATTTCTAGATACATGTAATTATTCAAGTACATGAATGGTATGTATTCATGTACTTCATTTATTTTGTGTCTTTTAGGAAGTGTCTCTTGAGTATTATATATAGAGATCATTTCCTTCATTTGTATGCAAGAGAAAAGAATTGAATCAATAGAAGCAAATTGAAGTTTAGAGAGTAAGTGAGTTTTAAGAGAACAATATTCTTCTCTTGTATTATTGAGTTTTCTAAGAGAGCAAGTTTCTTCTCTTAAAAGTTTGTGAGATTTAGAGTAAATTTAGAGTGGGCTCCAACAAAGTGGTATCACAGCTAAGTTTGAAAGATGCCATCTAACATGTTGCAGCCTCAACTTCCTCGCTTTGAGGGGAAAAACTATAGGCGTTGGAGCCAACAAATGAAGGTTCTTTATGGATCTCAAGATCTTTGGGATATTGTTGACAACAGATATTTGGAGCCAGAAAATGAGAATGGTCTTTCAGCACAACAACCCAATGAGTTGAGAGATGCTAGAAAAAAGGATAAGAAGACATTATTTTTCATCTACCAAGCTGTCGATGAAAATATTTTTGAAAGAATATCAGGAGTCTCTACTGCTAAAGCAGCATGGGATGCATTGCAAAATTTGTACGA
>JBBPDI010000025.1:16319798-16338066 GCA_037974545.1 Cucumis variabilis | reverse complement strand
AGGTTATGAACAACTTGTGAAGGATTAACTTACCAATAATGGTTATATGAGATGGACACAAATATATTTATAGTGAGAAGAGTGCAACTACAGGACTTTAGTGGAATGATCCATTATTTAATGTATGTTGATTTAGCTCGATCTAAAAGGATTTATCGAGTTAATCTCAGATTGTTGGAGTTCATGATCTATAGGTCCATTAGGTTTTCCTACTAGCTCAAATGAAATTAACTTAAAACAGTATGTTGGATTAGTTCAAATAGTTTGAATTACGTAAGGAGAGAGAAACCGACAAGTATATGTGATATAACATTTAGTTATCAGTTTAGAAACCAACAAGTATATGTAATATATTTAAATATAATTTAAATATAAAAATATAAATGCAAATTCATATTCAAAAGCTCGAAATGATGAAAATGGTCAAAGTTGTAAAAAGTCAAAGTTTGAATTTTGACTTTGAAAAGTCAAACTTTGACCGACAATATATACAAATGTGATATGAATTTTAGAAAAATAAATACGGATTCATGCTTAGAAGGTTAGAATTAGTTAAGATATAAATAATGGTAAAAAGTAAAAATGTTGACTTTTGACTTTGGCTTGATGGTCAAATAACCATTTTACCCTTTGACTAAAATTAGTGGAAAAATCCAACATTTTGTTGGATGAACCCACTAACTCTTAGTGGGATATGTGAAAGCTTATAGTTATGACACCAAACACACTTTCACTAACTCTTTAGTGAGCTAAATGGAAGCTCATGGTAATGACACCAAGCCCACTAAGAGTTAATGGAATGTGAGGTGTTGGGCTTTGATGAGTTTACACATGCAATAGTTTCATGTATTTTTTTTTTCATTTAAAGGGTGGATCATCAATTTGTTAAAGAATTTTTGGCAAAATTAATTTTCTTTACAAATAAACTTACCGAAATTCTTTCGACCCTAATCCTAACTTTCATCTCACACTCTCTCTCAAATCCTTTACTCATTGGATCCCATAATCCGATTCTAATTCTAAAGAATAGCAAGTCAACATTAGTGGTGGTTCGATTTTAGATTGTGAAAAGATTATGAGCAATCAAGAGTTTCAAAGGCATGACTTTCATTAACCCTAATTTCATTTTATTTAAGGTAGTAATGCATGTTAATTTATAATAGGATTAAATGCAATTAGAGTAAAATTGATCTTGTTTTTTTGCTGCACATGTCTACAGTATCCATTATCCATTCACTAAGTTCTATGACCCATTTTATCAGTTGACTTAAGGCTTTGAGCTGTTGAAGTATTTCCCTTAGTGGAAAGTTGACGAGCATATCACTTTGTGTGTTTAGAAGTATAGGAGAAATCTTCAGGTAGAAGTTACTAACGCAAGTGCCAACTTCTCTTTAGGGTACCTCATTTTCGCATTGACTATGGCCTACCTAGTGTATACACTAGACTCTAATGACCTTTGACCTCCTTGATCACAACTAAACTCACTATTGTGTCAGACATTGCTAGGTATAGGAAAAAAATCCTCTCTTAGGATAGGCTTATAGAGGAGCAGACTTGAACTTAAGTACTCTTTTAATAGTTTAAATTCTTGCTCACACTCCTCTATCCACTCAAAGTTAGCTTTCTTTTTTAGAACTTTAAAGAAAGGGAAACATTTAACCATTGCCCTACTCATAAAGCGACTTAAGGCTACAATATTTTCATTCAGACTTTATATCTACTTCATTGTTTCTAGTGATCCCATCTCTAGCGTTTCTCAAGTTTTCTCAAAATTTTCCTCAAACCATGTGATTGACCATGAAACCTAGGAACTTTCTTGACATTAACCCAAAGGTACATCCAGTATGGTTGAGTTTCATCCTATCCTTTTGTAGTGTGTCGAAAGTCTCTATAAGGCACTGCTCATGTTGATATGCCTTTTTGCTTTTCACCATCATGTCATCTACGTAAACTTCTATATTTTTGCCAATTAAATGAGCAAAAAACTTGTGCACATTTGTTGGTAAGTGGCTCCAATGTTTTTGAGTTCAAACGACATCATGGTATATTAATAGGTCCCTCTGCTTTTTACAAACGGTTTTCTCTTGATTTGGAACATACATTCTAATATTGTTTTATCCAGAATAAGCGTCCATGAAACTAAGCATCTCATAGCCTATCGTCATGTCTACCAATTGGTCAATCTGGGATAATGGGTTGTTATCTTTGGGATAAGCCTTATTCAGGTATGTATAGTTGATACACATCTGCCACTTTTTGTTGGCTTTCTTAACAAGTACAACATTTGAAATCCACTATAGATAGTGTATCTCTTGAATGAACTTCGTTCTCAGTAGGTCCTTAACTTGTTTGGCTATCACCTTATTTCTTGCACGATTAAACACTCTACACTTTTAAAGAACTAGCTTGAAATGTGAGTTAACATTGAGCTGGTGCACCATCATCTATATATCAACCCTCGACATATCATCGACTAACCATACAAACAATCAATATTATTTTGCAAGAAAGCTATATGACGTTCTTTTTGCTAGGGCTCAAGGCTCGCTCCAATGCTTATGCTTTTCATTTTAGACAATGAAAGAACATATTTGTATGACTCTGTAGATTCTCCTCTCTACCCGAGTTTGTCTTTTCCATTGTTTTCTTTCGTGCTTCCAATTAGAGCTTCTTCATCTATAATCATAGATACTAAAGCCTACAAATCCCCTTCAGTCTCTTTTATACTCTTAGGGGCTCAATCACTAACAATGTTTAACAATCTTATGGTTGATCAGTCTACCTCTCTAATCTTTGTATCCTTCAAGCAGTTCCATAACATTCTTGGGATATTAGTTATTCTTCTCGAATTTATTTTCACACAACTGGGTGTTGGGAACTTCATTACTTGGTGATAGGTTGACAGAAAAACCCTTATCTAGTGAAAAACTTGTCTTCCTAAAATTGTTTTATAGATGGTTTTATCCTCTATAGCAAAAAAATTAACCATGGCGATCACATATAAGTCATCCTTTTTGTCATGTCTCGTCCCAAATGTCACTCCATGCGACTAGATGAGGGCGTGCTGTCTAGACATCCATTGCGTATCTCATCGAGAGATGATGTGTTAAACGTCTAGTAAGCAGAACAACTATTTATCTTGTCTACTCACAAAGCTCCATCATTGAGCCTTTGAGACCTTCACAACTTTTGCAACGAAAAACAACTCTTCAACTTAGCTTTATCGCCTAGCTCTTGTTACTTAACTCGACAACTTGTAGGTGATAAGCACAAGAATAAACACAACGAAAAATAATTTACAACTTTTCTAACCTTACTCCGTTGCCTAGTGCTCTTACATAGCACCACTTAACTTTAACTTTTAGGCGACAACTCAAGAGTCACAATAAAGCAACGGGATTACTTAACTTCTTCTCTTTATTAACTTAACACTTACAGAGTTCATACAATACAATTAGCACCCTTAAAATTTACTTTGCATAAAATAAAACCAAGTTTGATCTTCTCACATCCTTCTTATTTCTACCAAGGTGTTGTTCTTTACACCAATGTGTTTAGGTGTATAAGACTTTGATCTCCATCCTTTTTGCTTTCTGTCATCTTCAATCCAACCCAACAACATCCTTCAAGATCTTCCTTTTCTTTCTTTGTCACTAAACATTGCTCCTTGTAGCTGGTACTTAGAGGCCTAAAGGTACAACTTCATCCTTCGCCTCGGTCACCCAACCACCTCTCTTAGCGGATCGCGTTTAGGATTATCCTTTCCCTGACTCAGCTCTTTAGCTCTCTGGCTCATTGGGTTTAGCCTCACTAACCTGGGTATTACTCTTACATTCCTACTCGGTCGAGACATTCGAACTAAAGAGTAATGCGCTTACCAACTGACTCCTTAGACGCATGATGAGATGCCATGTCTAGCACGCCATGTAAAACTACAGAGCAACTCTGCCTGCCCTCCTTAACTGGACTACAATGCCTGAGAACCATCTTTCACATGGCTTCCACGCCTGACAACCTTAGGGAGGGAAAAACTTAAAACATAAGTCAAACAGTCTTAGTGTGAGACCCAAATCGCAAACTACCTTATGCAATAAGACTCTGAGCGACGAAGATGGAAAAACCAATAAGAAGCACTATGCAATAAAGAGACTATGCAAAGAACCTTTACTAAGATATAAGCTTCATTGACCAGAAAGTAATGACATCATTGTCCACGTAAGGAAATCGGTGGACGATTTGACCTTGCTGTCCAATCTAAATCCTAGATAAGGATATGGCAGAGATACGTGGTTTTTTAGTATTGGACCTCTTCTCGTCGCTGATAATGGTAATCATTTTGGCATGGGGAGATTTCACCAGAAAAAGCTATAAATAGAGGAGTTTTAGCCACCTTAAAGTTTATTTTGACCGTTAGCTTCCATAAGAGAAAATTTGAAGAATCTAAGGTCTTTAGAGAATCAAAACCAGCTGGAATTCGACAAAGATTTCAAGCAAGTGCAAGGAAACTTTGGGCTAAAGGACAGACGAAGAAGGCAGATGATTGTGACAGTGAGTGGTTATTCTTAGTAAAAAGGAATTCTAAAAGTTTGTTTGATGAATCCTTAAATATACTTTTACTGAGATTATGATTATATGTTTTTTTTTCCTCTTTACACATTTCAATTCCAAAATACACCTGATTTATACATGAATTGGACTTAGTATTTGCCAAAATGATCAGATGATCATACTGTGCATTACAAATGACAACAAAATGATTTAAAGGATGCATGTGGTGAGTAACCTTTATAAATAAAATAATTTTTTGTAAACAATTTTCTTGAAGAAAATGTAATTTGAAGCATTCCTTTTGAACCTTGTGGTTATGCATAACACGTCATGTATATCTAAATATGTTGTGGTGTTCTTATTGTTATTTGAAAAGAGAAAATGATTGAGTTCTAAAGAGTACATGAAACTTAATGTGATTTGAGATAAGATGACTCTTTGTACCCTATGAAATATGATACTTTATTCCTGCTATATGATCTGGAATGGAATGATCTATTCATGTGTGTGATCTTGGATGGGATGCCTCAATATACTTGTTGTGTTAACTAATATTGGATGCTCTTTTCTTGTTGTATGATCTAGCAATGGAAAACTTGTCATGGATAGTGAAATTGGTGAAACTTGTTAATGGCATTGAGTTTACTCTGCATAGCTGCAACTTGGTAAAAAAGTGTGGTAAACTCTTGAGCCAAGGCAAGGGTATAAAGACTTAATTCAATTTACAAATGATTATTCGAGTTGACTATGTGGTATACAAGAAGACATGTGACACGAGATGATTTATAGTGATGAAATCAAATAATGATTCTTGAATTAAAAATGATGATTTGCATGTTATTTATGTTATCTAATATGACAATCGTCTATTTTGAGATTTGAATAAATATGATTAAAATATTTTGGATAAAAATCTCACTCACTAGACATTTTTGTCTAGCCTCTTAAATGTTTTGTTTTATCCCCCATGTAACGAAGGACATCCAGCGTTGAACTTGCTACCTCGATTGCCTACCGTGCCTCTTTAATTGTATCATTTTGGTAGTGGTCGCTGTTATCTCGCATAGTATGTAAAAACTAGGCGAGCAAAGTCAAGTTTCTATCTTGAATCTGTATCTCATTTCTTTTGAAAGAATTATATACTGAAAATCAAATGAACTCTTTTGATTAGTTTATCAATGAAGTTTCTCGTTTTTATGCAAATTCAAATTCAAATTCTTTATTTAAACCTTGTAGCATAAAAAATTGTTTCGCTTACTAGGCGTTCAACATTTATCACATAGTGTAGTACATGATAAGCTTCTAGGCGACATGCCTCTCCTTAGTCGTAGAGATTAACTTTGGGACGAGTTGTGTCACTTAGTGAGTGATGGGTTTGAGAAAACCTTCTTAGGGAAAACACACAAAACCCATAAATAATAAGGTTAAACTGCATCAGATAAAACACATCACATCAAGCCACAACAACTAATCACCATCACAATAGGCGTGTGCTTAAATCATTCCACAAACAAGTTCGTTGCTGATACCTGAGATTCTCCCCTTATCTAGACCTGGAATTCACACTCAACTAGCATCACACGAGTTACCTTGGATTCCCACTAGAATCTCGCACATTCAACCTTTTTCAGACTTAGGATTTATATTCAGCTACTGTCTCATCACTATATCGTCTAGACTTGAGATTCTCTTCTTGCCAAGACCTGAGATCCACACTCAGTTAGCGTCACACGAGTTATTTGAGATTTTTACCAGCGTCCAGCATCAAGAACACATTATAACTCGCCCTGATATGGAATTCTCTTCTCGTTTAGATCTGGGATTCACATTCGACCAGCATCACACGAGTTACCTTGGATTTCCACCAGCGTCTTGCAATAAATCTCATATCTTCACATCGTAAACCATCATATCAAACAGAAGGGTTAGCTTCCCAGCACACTTCCCTTACATAATATCATAATGACGACAATATCATATAATAAGCACCAATGGAAGAATACATTCAAATAATTGTCAGTAGGATACATCTTTCCCGTAACAAGCTTACAAAAACAATGTTGACTATTTAGGGAAAATTATTCGTAAATCATATCTTCCTTTGGTAAAAAAGATTCATAAATATTTTGTTTATGAAAGTTTACTTAAAAGAAACGTTTATTCATGATTCGTATTCAAGCATAGAAATAATAACTGTAAATATCAACTTAGAAATGACGATAAAATCTTGTTTTGTCATTCACAACATTTAATCATTAAAAAGGATCACTCACAGAAGATACTTAGCCTAAACTCCTTTCTTCTTTGCTTTCGACTTTCCCTTCTTGTCTAAAGGTTCCTTCAATCGTTCCTTCAACATTCAAACTTTCTCTTTGTCAACTTCGCCTGAGAATTATAAAACTTTTTCCTAAACAACACTTCCTTTGACCTTTGGTCCTATTTATAGTGACCTCATACATACACGAGTCACTTCCATGATCTACACGTGTCACCTTACCAACTCGTCATGCAGTACAGTCAACCCAAATTCGACATATAGGCTAAACGTCAACAACAATTTGACTTTCCCTTGTGACGCACACCTTATCTTCTTGGAAAGCCAAACTCTTAAATCGCCTTATTGTCTTTTTCTCTTCCCGAAAAGTCATCGATCATCGCTTACTTTCCCACAACACAAGTGGTCAAGTCATCATGATAAGACATCTACTTTCTCGCCTCATTCTTTTGGACATAGATACTTCTTCTCGCAGTACCATGCTAAGTCCCTAACTCTTGGTGTTCAACGCATGCTTCCTTCTTGTCAACTGTTCTTATCGCATCACTTAGCTTTACCCAATAAAATCTTTGACATATGCTTTTCTCTTCACATCGCCTATTCTCCATTTGCATCCCTTCTCGCAATCAAAGCCTCACACTTTCACCAAATAATGGGTAGTTTTATACTCCCCTCAGGATACACCTCGTGGCTCCAAAATCTTACCCCTGGATTCAACCTAATTTTCAACTGCTCCCTTCCTAATCTTACTACATTAAAAGCCTATAGAGATAGGACATCAACCGAGATTCCTCTATCCACTCATCTACAATGGACCCTTACATTCGTTGTAGTCAAAGACACTACCAAAGCATTATTATGAGGCTATTGTAGCTAAGCTACATCTTCTTTTGAGAAGTTAATTTGTAAATCATTGGCAGCTAGAGAACATACCTCATAGGTTTCTAGGCTAGTGCGTGTATGCTGAGCTTTGGTTTTGAACTTTCCTAGAATCACCAATTTATGGTCCACCAAATATCGTTCTACTCTCTCTGAGGGGAGTTAAAATATGATTTGATCATCCTAGATTAGATCTTTCTTGACCATCAACAGGCTTGATACTCTTTTGACATTCCATTGTTGTATGCACATGGTCTTTGTGGAATAAATAATACTTATCTTTTATTCCTCTGGTAGGATCTATCCTTGCCCTTGATTTTCATAAGGATTTACTTGATAAAGACCACCATTAGTGTATATATCACTTAAACTTACTAGGTGGCAAGCCTTTACGACTTGACCGTTTTTGTGAGGTACTTCATTTTTTGGTCTTCCTCTCCCTTGGCTTCTAACAGTCTCTTTCCCTTTAGATTTTTTCTTCGTGACTATCTCTTTGAGTGTATTTTTCCTTTGTCTACTCATCTTGAGTGGAGTAACTCTCATGCACTCATATACTTCTATGTTAGAGTTAGCAATTCAACATTGGTGGTTGCAGTTTTCTTACTAATGGACCATAGAAATTACTCGTGTCTGAGCCTAGCTACTATGGCTGTCAAAGCTGCCCGATAGTATAACCCTTAATTTGGAGTGCTTCATTGAATCTTAAGACATATTCTTTTGACGTCTCATGTTTCCCTTGCTTTATCGTAAGAAGGTGAGTTGAAGGCTTCCTTTAATCTTGACCTCCAAGATGAGTATTGAAAGCTTAGGCCAACTCATGGAAAGAGGTTACTAACTTTCATTTAATCTTATGAAACCATTGTTTTGTAGGCTCGACAAGCGTGAAAGATAAGGCCTAGCACTTTATCACATCTCAAACTGTAGAGCTTCCATCCATGATCGAAATGTGTCCAAGTGCTCCATCGTGTCTCTTATACCATCATATGGCTTCATTGCTGGTAACTTAAATTTTGTGTGCACCCCATCTCGAATAATCTCATTATTGAAGGGCAAATCCAGCTGATCCAGCAAATTCTCTAGGTTTAATCCTTCTTGATCTTGAGCTCGCTTCATGACTCTCAAATTGTTTTGGATTCTTTGTAATTCAACTACCTACGAGTGACTATTAACCTTTTTATCTTCCTCCAATTGATTTTTTTTACTTTTGATTATGAGCTCTCGCATGTTCGTGTCTAGGTTAGATTGCTCAAGTTAGACTCACGATCTTTGATCTATGCTTTTTAACTGACTACCAGCCCAGGAAATTCTAGATCGACGTTTGGCATTCAATCACTTTCTTGAGTTTGAATGTCGTTGTCCTTTTATCATTTCCACCTAGGGTTAACCTTTTACCAATCGTGGTCCTCTAGTTTGGAATTCTCCAACCTCTTCGAGTGTAGTTAAGCATATTTTTTACGTACCTTCCACCAATGACCTCAGTTATTTATATAATATGGTAATTCGTAACCAACGCTGAAGTCATAATTGTGCTTCTTAAACTTCCATGATTGGTGAGCTGATAATGCTTCCTTTATAACCCTCGGGGTAGTTACACTACTATTATAACTTATCTATAAATGCTCCTAACGTCTCTCTTTATAACAATTGTTCATTTATAATCTGAATAGTTTAACATTCAATGACCTAGAAGTCTTCTTCCTTGGGTTCTCTAAGCTCTTCTTGGTGCTGCTCTAAGAGTGTTTTCTCTTATGGATCCTTCTCTCTTAAGAGGCTAGGCTCTCTCTTGTCGTTCCTTCTCCTATGGCTCTTTTCATTAGGGTTTCTCTTAGGTTTCGTCAAGCTCATCTTGAGCTCTCTCTAAGTTCCTATGAGTTTACTTCTATTAAGTTGACCTTATAGGTCCCATGGAGCTATTTAAGCACTCCCTCATGGGTGCTCCATTTCTTTTTAGGCTCTTTCCTATGCTCTTATGCATTTCTTTTAAGCTTACCCCATGAGTTTCACTGTGTTTTCTCCATGGTGCTCTTAAGCACTTTCCTAAGCTCCCTCCAGCTTCTATTAAGCCCACCTCATGGGTCCCATGGAACTATCTAGACTCTCTCTCATGGATGCTTGTATTAAATTTTCTCTAGGCTCTATGCATCTCTTAAGCTCATCTTATGGGTCCATTGAGCTCACTAAGCTCAGTTAGCTATAGACTCATCTTTCGAATCCACCAAGCTTTCACTAAGCTTGCTCAGGTTCATCTCATGAATCCACTAAGCTACCACTAAACTCATTAAGGGCTTACTTCATGGGTTTCGCAAGTTCTCTTGAGTAGGCTAAAATTCACCCACCATAGGTACATATGTGTGTGACTATTCACTCAAATGATGCATCTTTAGTCATGTAGTGAAGAATAATATCATGTGTTTTAGATTTAGATTTTTAATAGAAAAAGATGCTTACCTTGTGGCTTATGAAATTTTGGGAGTTTAACAGATTTGGGGCATGATTTTGTAGCATCACAATCACGTAGCTGTCATGAGTAAATATTTACTTCCATCAACTAATCATATATAGTTATTACAAATAATTCTACGAAAACTAATAGCTTAGATTTTATTTATTTTTTAATAAAATTAGATTGTAATCACATTACTTCATCCATCCAGTATATATTTGTTTAGTAGTTTTTTTCAAAACGTTTTTTATATTTCTCTACCAATTAATGTTTCCTTAAGAAAGATGAAGAAAAAAATAGAATGAAGTAATTATCAAAGCGTTCAAAATTTTTATATGGATTCATGAACATACCTTAAACTGTTTATCAAAACATAGATAAATTTCTTTAATGATTCCCTTTTTAATGCATGCAAGCTTTGGATTTGCTTTGAAAACCGAGTGAACTGCGTTAAGGACATCTTGTATAGGATACTTTTTGGTATCAGAAGCTACAATTTCAGCCTTCTCCAAAGCTTCCTAAAGTTTAACGTAGTCAAAATTCAAACAAAGACAAATATGAAATAGAAAAGCGAATGAAGAAAAAGAATTCAATGTTTATTATATGTAGGACAATAATATATTTACTATATATAATTGGAAATTTAAAGGTTATCTAACACACAAGATTTTTTAAGCTTAGCTACAACAATTGAGAGAAAACTATAGATAAATACATAAAAAAATATAATAAACATGTAAGGTTTGGTAACCCAACTCGATGATCTGTCACCTATATCTTAGGGATAGTGTATGCTCGTGGAAAGATATAGTCATTAGTAAAATGTCGAGCAATTACAACAATCTAATTATCTAGAATGATACAACTACAGTGACAATGAATAGTTCAACTTCTCCAACATTCACTTATACTCCCCCTAAATGTGAGACTCTATCTCAATATTTTTAGGTTCCTTCTAAGAGTGTGCATATTA
The DNA here is from genome assembly GCA_037974545.1 of Cucumis variabilis. Classification (NCBI taxonomy): domain Eukaryota; kingdom Viridiplantae; phylum Streptophyta; class Magnoliopsida; order Cucurbitales; family Cucurbitaceae; genus Cucumis; species Cucumis variabilis. The sequence goes on along the minus strand of JBBPDI010000025.1, from coordinate 16,326,948 downwards.
GTGGATGTTGCACTTAGGCTCCACCTAAGCATGAGACTCATTATCCAAGTATTTTAGGCACTCCCCTTACAAGTGAGACTCCATCTCACTAAGAACTTGTATCTTTGCACCTTCAAATAAAGTTCCCTTTCATGAATAACAAATGTTGATTAGCTCGGTTTAAAAGTGTTTAGCCAGTTAAGCTCAGATTGTTGGAGTCTATGATCTATACTTTCTCGTTTCTATTGTTGCTCATATGAAATTAACTTAGAACAATATGTTGGAATAATTTGAATTGTTCGAATTAGGTAAAGAGAGGGAAACTGACAAATATATATGTTATATAGTTGTCAGTTATCAGTTAGAGATAGAGTTTTATATTTAAATGTGATTTAAATATTAAAAATATGAATATAAATTCATATTCGGAAGCTAAAAAAAGATGGAAATAGTTAAAGTTAAAAAAAGTCAAAATGTTGGCTTTTGACTTTCAAAAGTCAAACTTTGACCGACTTTATATTCAAATGTGATTTGAATTTAAAAAAAAAATGAATGCGGATTCATACTCAAAAGGTAAAAATTAGTGAAGATAGATAAAATGGTAAAAAGTTAAAATGTTCACTTTTGATTTGAAAAAGTCAACACTTTTGACTTGAAAAAGACAAAGTTTGACTTTTACTTGAATGATCAAACAACCATATTGCCCTTGGATTAAAGTTAAATGAAAAATTCAAGATTTTTTGGATAAACCCACTAATACTTAGTGGGATAAGTGGCTACATTTGATCCCACTAAGTTTCACCAAGGGGAGTGGTTTTGTACAAAAATTGCCACCGAAAACAAATTCGATCAATTTACAAGAGGAGAAATCGACCACTGATCGCCTACAGTTTGAACTAAATGGTTAAATCGCTAGTTGGTTTATTAATCTCGGGTATCTTGATGCAATTAAGGCTCGAGATTGAATAACTAAAAGCAAAAGTTTTTCATCTAAGGGCATCTTGTTGTAATGTATGCTCGAGATCGAATAAAGTAAAGATAGAATTCTTTCATCTCGAGTCATCTCAATATAATTAAGACTCGAGATCAAAGTAACTAAAGGTAAAAATCCTTCATCTCAAGGAATCTCGGGGCAATGTGTGACCGAGATCAAATAAAATAAAGGTAGAATTTTTTCATCTCAAGCCATCACAATGCAATTAAGGCTCAAAATCGAATAAATAAAGGCAAAAGTCTTTCATTCTAGAACATTGCCTGAGATCGAATGAAATAAAGGTAGAATTCTTTCATCCCAAGCCATCTCATTGCAATTAAGGCCCAAGATCCAATAATTAAAGAAAAAATTCTTTCATCTTGGGACATTTCAAGGCAATGTATGCCGATATCGAATGATATAAAAATATGTATATATATATTTAAAATTTTGGTCACATTTAGTCGGCAAATATTTAATTTCGATAAGTTTTGTTCGAGTTTTCAAAAATCTCTTCCTTAAACTGATCGTTGATCATTTTTTCATAAAAACCAACCACCGAGTGTCGGTTTGAGATTTGGATCAATTTTTCTAGTGTCGATGCTCACCCCTAGTTCCACTAATGGTTAGTGGAATGTTAGTTGTTGAGATTTGATGAATTAATTACATTCAAATTTTGCATGCAATTAGGTTATTCAAAGGCATCATTTCAAATGTTTGAAGACTTTTGCTAAATTTTTTTAAAATATGACTTACAAATGTATATCAAAATTAATTTTCTCTCTCAACTCTCAACGCTAGATTCCACCTCCAATTTTCATCTCTCTTACTTAATTCTTTCACTTATCGAGTTCAAAAACTCGGTTCTAAGTTAGGAGAATAGAGGTTCAACACTAGTGGTAGTACCAAGTTCATGTTCGTGAGGAGATTACGAAGATCGGGAAGCTTCAAAGGTATGTTTTTTTCCTTAACCCTAATTTCACTTAATAAGGGTAATGATGCATGTTAATATCTAAATGGTTTAGATGCAATTAGGGTAACATTGATCTGTAGTTTTGCTACACATGTCTACCACTTTCCATCATTATTTTGTCAACTAATTCGAACAATTTGAATTTTTTTTATTATTTTGTTCTAAGTTTATATCCATAACGAGCTAGTATAAGGACTTAATGGACCTACAAATCTTGAGCTCTAACGATTCAAGATTAACTAGCTAAACTCTTTTAAGCCTGTAGTCGTATTCTTCTCACTATAGATATATTTGTGTCCACCTGATATAACCATAATTAGTAAGTCGATCATGGTTGTTTGTATTTTTTACTGGTTCAATTTACCATTTTACCGCCAATATTACACCATATTCTTTAAGCCTAATCTAATCCTTTAATGAATAATTGGTTTAAGATCCAACTTATAGATCGAATCTCTTTCAGACCAATGATAAAGTGAGGCCCCTTAAGACCTAGAGTTAGCACTTAAGGGAACAACTTATCTATAATCCCTAAAAACGGACAAAGGTGAATTCTTGCTTGCATCCTATGTTCCCAGTTATCCACCCAGTCTTACCCTTGAATGGAAGGTCTAGTAGACTAGTAGATCTAAGGAAAATCTCACCTATGTAGATCTAAGGAAAATCTCAAGTGAACAGAAGTTCATAGTTAGCTTAGGATTAAGGTCAAGTTACCTAGGTCATTAATGATTAAAATAGTCAGTTTTAATTGGTCAACAGTGTTATAACGTAAAAGTGACTATTTTATGGCTAGTCTTATACAATCTCATTGTATAGGGTGCCCCAACTCACATGTTTCTACATAAGCATCTTGAAATCACACCGCTTTTACTAACTACAAAGTGAGCCACCCATAATGTTCTTAGAATAAGGCGTCCAACATTATTACTATACTACAAACTTTTCAGACTATTACTCGAACTTGATCCACATTTATGTCTTTACATAAAGTTTAAGTACTAGTACTATAGTCAAGGAATCTTGTTTATAGGATTTTGAGATTATGCAAGTTGTTTCTTCAATGAAAATTTATTGAACAATACTTCAACAACTTTATTGAATAATAGAATATTTTAACATTCACAAATTACGAGATTTAAGACATAAAACCCAACATATTGGTATGTCTCCATATGTGTTAATATTAAAAAAGGCCTGTCATTTACCATTGAAGTTGGAACACAACGCGCCCTAGATTTTTAAGAAGTTGAACTTTGATTAGGAACTTGAAGGAAAGGCGAGAAAAATTTAGATTAATAAACTTAGAGAATAAAGGTTGTGATAACTTGTAGAAATACAAGTTATTGTAGGCTTTTGAGTAAAATAATGAAGTCTTATTGCATGAGAAAGCAAGAAAATAGAGGAAAAAGTAGGTAATTTGGTTATTCCGCAAAATGAATGATACAAAAGAACCTTATCCATGTTTCATCGTTCGCTAATGTTCTTATCGCAGGATTTTAGGCAAAAAGGAGTGAAGCTCGACAATACCATTTCTACGCGAGAAGACCAGTTCAACCTTTGCAGTGAAAAGTAATACAAGCTAGGCGATTAAGGCACTAGCAAACAAAATTGGTTGGTGGGAAGTTCTGAGAAAGGACAAAAAGACATATGCATGGTGCTATTGCAGCTTTTCAGAAGCTTTGATGCCCCGTGTCGTATTGTCAACATCAACTCTCACCTTTAAATAGAGCTTTCCACTCCAGAATTCGGTGTGGATAATTTTGACCAAAGAGTAAGTTTTGATATCGTTCGTCTTCTCCTTCTCTCGAGTTTTAGGTAAGAGCTTAGAACAAAAAGGGAGAGAGATTCATCCCAACCATTTTCCCCTCACAAATAGGTAAAAATAAGAACCAAAGAGTGTGGTAAATCACACTCTGAGGCGTAACATTTATATTGTATTCCATTTGTAAATTTTTTACTGTATTGTTTTGTAAGAACACCGTGGCTGAGACGCCTAAAGTTTTTTTTTTTTAAATTAAAGCAATGCATTTATTCTTCCACTCTTGCATCTCTCTAATCTTTTCCATGTCAATCTATTTGGTTAGATAGCTAGTGATTAATTGTGTTTTTGATACTTGGAGAATCAGAATGGATGTATTAAGAGTTTTGCTATGTTAAACGTGAATATCTTAATATTGCATATTTGAGAGAAGAACAATGACTTAGATTGTAATCATCTGAAAAGTGAAAATCACATTTAACTAAGCGAATAGCGAGAAGATTGCAACAATGCAATCTTATTGCCAAACTCATCCTTTGCATACATTATCAAGAGGAAATCATGTGTGTGGTAAACGCATCGAGAGGTTGTCTGCCTTAATTAAGGATAAGTTACTAACTAAATATTCAAGATGACCATATACAAATCATAGATTAGCTATGTGTATTTGCATTCCGAGAGGTGAGCAAGTATGACACAAGCACCAAGAGACTAGCTTATGACGAGTTCAATTTCCATGCTTCCACTCACCATGCTCACCTTACACTGACAGGCACCGTAGTGTAAATATCTATGTTAATTAGTACACTGTTCATAAATATATTGTATAGATTATACCGTAGAATTTAGTAAGCGATAAGGTTACTTAAGAGTTCAAATTCTCCGTGTTCAACTCTGGATTACTTAGATAAACCTATTGTTTCTCTTATACTTGGACAAGCAGTAGAAAAATTTATACTCAATAAAGACTTAGTAGTTATGAGATATTAAAGAGGTACATTGTGAGTACTTCGCATAAAATGATCATGACCAATGACTTATCGCATAGAATTAATTATGCATTTAAATAACCCTGAGTTTGAATGGAAGTGAATACACATTTCACGCACACCAAGTTTTTGGCTCTTCCATTCACAAACAGGTGGCAGGCATATGAAAATGCCAAAATATATAAAGAGATGAACAAAGCATGGCATGATTGCAACATATGTAAGCTTTAGTTATAATCGAGCCAAAAGGTTTTATTGTTTAATGAGCTTACATCTTTTTTTCTAGGAAATCTCAAATCACTTTTGTCAAAGAAGTCTTCTCGTATGGTGCCATTGAACTCACATTTCTTGATAGAAAGAACGTGTTGAAAGTAAATGGACAAAGAGTGAAGCCCTACTATAAAGATGAAGATCACCTCAAAATCTCTATAGACTTGACTAATCCTTCTACAACTTGAACACACAGATGTTTCTCATGAGGAAAAATTGTAACACATTTCTTTCAAAATGCATCTAAATATTTTATGCATCACTATACTACTTTCCTTTACCACTTTCATTTATTGCTTTCTTTACTGCTTTCTTTTATTTTCTTTTAGGCTTTGAAAAATTATGATGTCTAATTAAAGTGAATGGAATGGATATTATTTTATAGAGATATTGTGTTTGATTTATTTATGAATGTATGCTAAGTGTTGAAGAATAATTGCACTATATAACTTGCCAACCAACAAAATATTGATACCACAAAGTACGACCAACAGATTGTGTCTAGATAAGTTCATCAAGTTGATAGAAACTCAAGGGTTTCTATCTGTTGGAGAGTGTAAGTGTGCACCGTCAACGTCAGTTCATATTAAATAAAGCATCATGACGCGAGGCATAAGCTTAATAGTACAAAAATCCTTTAGAAATCCACTTTATCTTCCTTATTTGTATTTCTTGTACTCTCAAGCACCCAAAGCTCTGTTTCTATCCCTTTAATTCCTAGATTTCAGCGAGCATCCTCGTTCTCCTTCATTCTTACCTTTAACTTCCATGCCCAATCAAAACAAGTCCTCTCACCAAATCCTCATCACTCATCAAGGTTTCTTCCCTTTTCCAATCTCAATTATTATCTCACCAAGGCAATCCTACCACTTCAGTGAGAACATCTTTAAATACAAATATTTTGAGAGAAAAATAAAGTATTACCTTTTTCTTTCTTAAAACCAACCAAATCCAAAACCCTTCTTAAACTTGAATCCTAAAATCAGAAACCACTCAATTTCAAATCCTCCAACATTGAGCGAGTTGTCAGGCTGTTGGGATTTATGTCCTAAAACTCGTAGATCATAAAAATAATCCATTGACCGTTGTTAATAAAATGTTATTATTGTAATAATTGTTATTGATTATATTAGTAGTTTTGTCTTAATAACATAAATTCAATAAACTAACATCCTAAGCTATTTAATGAGTCTTGAGCAGTATGTAGAGACATGCAGAGATTAATGTTCGAGATCAACTTAAAGGGTCTATAGTATAGGGATAAGGTTAGGTACCTTATCCTAGTAACACTATGGATACGATTCATTTTGCATTTGATACAAATGCAATGATCCAACGCGTTCATGTAGTTGACATGTGAGTGAGGGTATCCTATGCAATGAATTTGCATAAGACCGAACCATAAAATAGTAACCACTAGATGTAACTCCGTTAACTAGTTAGGTTTCTATTTCATTAGGATGACCTAGGTAACTTAGTCTTAATCTTAATTGTATTATGAACTCCTATTCATGAGGGATTGTCCTTTGATTTGTACGGGTGAGAGTGTCCAGATCGTCCACTCAATAAGCTTATCATTTTGGAGACAAGACTGAGTGGGGAGCTGGGAACATAATTACACAAGATGAAATTCACTCATTCCCTACTTTAGGGTAAGCAGATGAGTGTTCCTTTAAATGGTGTCTCCAAGACCTGGTTCTAGCTTATCTATGGCACAAGAGAGGTTTCTGTTTATTGGTAGGACCATAAATAGGTTGTTCATTAGAGAAGCACTAGTATTTAAGGATTAGAGGTAACCCCAGGGTAAAATGGTAAATTGACCCAGCTGGTGATACGAAGACTCGTGAAGAACTAACTTACTGTTATTGGTCTATATCCATGGATACATAAATATTTCTACAGTGAGAAGAGTTCAACTGTGAGTCTTTAGTGGAGTGTACACACAGTTAATGAATATTGATTAATGTTGTTAATGAGATTAGCAAGTTAATCTTATATCATTGTAGCTTCTGATTTCCAGGTCCATTAGGTCCACTTCCTAGCCCGTAAAGGGTAATGAGATTTATTTATATTGGTTGTAATTTGAAACGTTCAAATTACTTTGGAAATTAGTTTAATATATAGTGATATATTATAATATAAAGTTGATCAAACTTTATTATATAAATTTAATTTTGGATATGATTCAAAATTAATTTATGAGAGAT
>JBBPDI010000025.1:16295384-16308373 GCA_037974545.1 Cucumis variabilis | reverse complement strand
TTGTGCATAAAGTGGAAGGCCATTGAAGAGCCAATACAAAGTAATCAAATTCCCTCTGTTCCTTCCCCACGGTGAAGCCCAAGCCCCCAGCATCAACAACAACAATAATAATACCAATAACAACTACTACTACAAACACCACCCTCCTACTCCCCGCTTTTAACATTCTTTTTTGCTTTTGCTTTTTCTTCTATATTCTCTTAAATAGGAACTTTGCATGGGTGCTGCTGTGCTCTTTTCTCCAAATCATTCACTACTTATACAAACCTTAACTTAACGTCTTTCTTTTCTTTTCTTTTCTTTTTTTTTTCGTGCTTTTCTTAGGGTATAATTGTCTTTTTCTTTTTCTTTTTCTTTTTCTTACAAGGCCGATGAAAAAATATATATGTATAGATGTCAAATCTCCATATTTACTAACTCAAATTTACATAATTTTCAATCAATACTAAAATATAAATAACGGAGCAACTTTATATAATTTTACAAGTATTTAATTCAATTTGTGAATCTATAGCTCATCAAAAACAAATTGTTAAGTTAAATTTATTTTAGGAAAATTTTAAAAAATTACAAAATTTACAAAATATTTACAACATATACAAATAGTGATAGAAGACTATCACTAATAAAATTCAAAATTTTGTTACAGCTTGTGAATATTTTAATTTATTTTGTTATTTTTGAAAATAACCCTTTAATTTATGTGGGTTGAAATAATTTTTATTTTATTTTATTTTTCAAAAAAATGTTTTCCTATTTTGTTATCTGACACCTAAGATTTTAAATTTATATATAATATTTTAGGTTATAAACTCATATCTATTCTTTAAAAAATTAAACAAAATTATTAGAAATGGAAACTAATAGACATTATTAATCAATGTTCTATATTAATCTCATTAATATATTGATAGTGATGTATTAATTGTTGCCTAAAGAAAAAAAAAACTCACTGTCGTTGCTTTTAATCATTTAATAAATAGGAGGCTTATGGTTTAACTCCAAAATGAAGCTAGGAATTTCTACACTTGCAAGAAACATATTGTTCAAAAAAAGTTCGATTATAGATTATTACATTATGGAATTACAGGCATTCATGACTTTTTTTTCCCTCTACCTTTAAAAATTCAAATGTTCTAATACTACTTAATTTATTCCATATATTGGATTCAATGACTTCTTTATATTTCTATATTTCAAAGTAATAATATCCACTTTCATTCAAAAGCTTATTTTAAATATTGATATGTAAATATAATACTCAATTATTATAAATATTATTAAAAATAGATGCTCCGTATCCAATATTGTTATGTGTTACTCATCCACATTATCACGTGTCTTGACGATATCAATTCTTACTGGCTATATAACTCCAAAATAATTGGAAATCGTGGAGATCAAATTTGAAGAACTCCTTATTTTTTTTATTTTCATAATTTCTTAATTATTTTATTTATTTATATACGAATAATTTACATGAATGTAACAATAACTCAAAAATATTTACGGTTCGTGTAACAAAAAACAAAAGTTCAAAAGTCAGTAAAATATTTTCATAATTTTTAGATTTGCCTTTAAATAATATTGCGGATGATTCGTCACTTTTCTTCCTTCTTCTTCTTTCTTTGTGATTTCTTCTCTTCCAAATATTCTTTCTTCTATTTTTAAATGATTTATTTTTCTGTTTAAATCTCCTATTTCTTCTTCATCATTTTTGACAAGATTTTTTGAATTGTTTCACCATTGTTTCAATATTCTAGCTTCTTCCTCTTTCTCATATTCGAGAATATCAAAATCGTTTAAATATCATTTTAATTAATCAACACGATCGTCTACCATTAACACAATCTTTTACCATGGTCAACATGATCGTTTAAATTTGAAGCATTTTTCCCATCGTTTAAAATGAACTATATGATTGTGTTGACATAATCTAAACGATCACTTACCATAGTTTAACATAATCATTTAGCATGGTTAACATGACCGTTTAGCATGATCAACACGATCGTTTTGATTTGAAGTTTTTAAAGATCATTTACATTAGACTACACGATCATGTTGACATGATATAAATGGTCGCTTATCGTTTTTAAAATTATTTTATACAGTGTAAATATTTTGGTATTTTCCATTGGGGGCATTTGGGCTTTTTCGATTTTTAAAATTATTTTATACAGTGTAAATATTTGGGACATTTGGGATTTTTCAGTTTTTAAAATTATTTATACAATGTAAATATTTTACTGGTTCGTTATATTTAACAAAACCCCTTTATATATTTTATTTTATATTTTCTCAATCTTCTTGTATTCATTGTGCCTCATTTTTACAACACGTTATCAGCATGAGCTTCTATTATTTCTCCCACTAAATGTAGGTTCTAAAAGTATGTCACTTTTTTCCTACTCATTATAATTAATAAAAATATTATTTTGTATGTTTGATATATATTGAATTTCTAAAATAGTTACAATATTTTGTAATAATGTTGCTTTCTAAAATATTACAAAATTACAATTTCTAGTATTTGACATTAATAGTAATAATTATTTATTATGAATGTTTAATGCCAAAATGCACTCAAATGCAATTAAAAAAATAGGAAAATTTTCAAAAATAGCAAATTTTACAAAATATTTACAACTTATAGAAAATTATATCACCGACAGTGATAGAACCCAAAATTTTGTTATAACTTGTAAATATTTTAATTTATTTTGTTATTTTTAAAAATACCCCTTAAAAATATGATCATTAGAAAGTAATTATTATTCTTTAAGCTTGTTATAAAGGGATGCACTTGAAGCTCTAAAATCTTAAATCAATATGTTTGAGAAGAATTTTTCTACACTCCAGCTATGCTTCTTTAATAGCAATACTGAGAGAAATATTTTGAAAAATATTAAGCATATCTAAAGTATTCTCATGGATGAATGAAATAACGCGTCATTATTAATTGAAAAATCATGGATATAAGTCGACTAAAAAACCAACGTTTCTTAAAGTGATTATTGTAAAATTTAATAATGATGGACAAAAAATTATGAATCTTAACCAACTAGAAGTACAATCTCATTATTTGAAGTGAATGTTGTGAATTTTACAATTGTAATCAATTAGATCATGACCGCAGTAAAGAAAGAAATAATTATTTTTTATAGTCGGTTGTGTTATAATCATCTAAATTTCAAAAGAACCACATAAAATAATGATCATAAAATAAAAACTCCACAAGTAATATATTTGACTCATCTAGTATGAAAATTTTGGATGGAGTAGAAATTTGAATTTCTTAAAGAGAAAATTGACATGTTTTCTTTATAAATTTATATAATAATTAATATTTTTATCTTTCGTATTTTTTATATATTATAAATTTTGTTTTTCTCATTCTAATTATTTTGTTTCCATATTAATTATTATGTATACTATAATATATCATAATGATTATAACTTCAATGCACGAACATAGTAGGATTTTAAATATATATGCATACCTTATGAACAACAAAATTTAAATTAAAACCTCATAAAACCTAAATTAAGTCAAATTATTATAAATAATAATTTGGAGAAATTACTGAACCAAATACATTGAACCGGCCAAAAAAACCAAGAAATTACTGAACAAGGACAAAATATCAACTGGGCCGGTCCAAAACGATTCAGATGGGCTTGAACCAGCCCAGCCCACCACGTAAGTACCTCAGGCACCGGTCAAAAGCCGGGTGGTATCGTGGACGAACGGGTGCAGGTGGATTGGGTCATGGGCCGAGCAGGTAGACGTGGCCTGGACCGGTAGCAAACGCACGCAGGCTGGCAGATCGGCTCGGCGCCCATTAGGCAGGAAAGTGTGGCGCGCCAGCCGGAACCTGGTCGGGTTTGAGGATCCAACCGGGTCAGAACCCTGATTTCGGATCTGTTCCTCAATTTCTTTGATTTTCTCTCTCCCAGTGTACCAATTACAGACTATTTCCAACTTTATTGACTCTAGAAAATTTAAAGATCCTTGAATAAACAATAAAGGCCACAAAACCCGGTCCAATTACAAATAACTAGCTTAATTGAATTAGCCAAAACCATAATATATGCATTTTAGTTTCCAATCAAATTTATCAAATAAATTGAAACCCACCATACATAATTGAGTAAAATTTTAGCATATTGTAAAAAAACAAACATGCACAATGGAATACCATATCAAAATTTACTCTAATTACATCTAATCTAATTAAAAATTAACATACATATCAACCTAATTAAACCAAAACTAGGGGTTAGTTGAACATACCTTCGTAACTCTTGAATTGCTCATAATCTTCTCACAAACACGAATTGGACCATTACCAGAGTTGACCCGCTATTCTTCAAACTTAGAACCAAGTTATGGGACACAATGAGTGAAAGATTTATGAGAGAGAGATGGAGTTTGGAGCATAGAGTTGGTAGAGAAATTTTCTTTTGGTGAATATCTTTTTTAGAAAGAAAATCATAAAAGTTCAAAAACTATTTAACGATTTGAAAAATACCTCTTAAATAACCTAATCACATGCATTTAATTAGTTCACAAAAACTCAACACCTCACATTCATTAGTGGCTATTAGTGGGTTTGGTGTCAGCATCTTATCCAATCAAATAGTCTACTAGAGTTACTGATATTATCTAACAAAATATCCGATTTTCTCATTAACTTTAGTTAAAGGGAAAAATGGTCGTTTCACAATTTTAGTGAAAGTCAAACTTTGATTTTTCAAACCAAAAGTCAACATTTTGACTTTTTACCATTTTATGTACCTTGACTAATTTTGACCTCCCAAACATGAATCCATATTCATTTTTCTCAAATTCAAATCACATTTGAATATAAAACTGTTCAACGTTTGAATTTTTGAAGTCAAAAGTCAACCCTTTTGTTGGATATTTTTGTAAAAAAGAAATAATAAGTTTTTTTTTATTTTATTTATTTATTTTTATTAATGTGGTTATTTAAAATAAAGGATATTACTTAAAGATAGGGATATTATTTAAAGATAAAATATTTTTCTTCATAATATGAATCTTTTATCTATCTTAGCATAAAGAAGTTAGAGGAGATATACTATCGTGATCTTTAAACAGCTAATCTATGGACTTAGATTAGTGTGCACATTGATGAAAAATTGATTTCGGAGAAGTTCTCTCTTGAACATTTATTATTTGAAAAGGTAGCTGAATTGTCTTCTTTATGAAAATGGATTACTGAAGTTCTGCAAGTACTATTCACGCTGCACCTGTTGATAAGAAATATGAAAGAAGGCTGAAATAGTTGAACTACGGTCAATGAATTCAGGGGAGCCTGTCTTTGATTAAGTTTCTGTTATAACTTAAGAGTGTTGTTGATTACTTATTTGAATCTTAATAATATTTCTTATCTGAGCGGAGAAGCTTCCAGACATAGTTCGAATTTGTCAAACTGGGTTAATAAAAGATTATGTGTTATTGTTCTTTCTGTTTCTTTGACTATTCTCTTCATTAATTACTTTTGATGTAGTTGAAGTATATTATTGATCGTTTCACCTATTTTTCAATTGGTATCAGAGCGGGTTGGCACTGGTTCATTGAGTCTTCAATGGCATCAATCAGGGAAGGTGGATCAACAACTCGTCCTCTAGTTTTAAATGGCACAAATTATGCTTATTGGAAGACTCGTGTGATAATCTTTCTCAAATCTATTCATGATGAAGAACTTCTTGATAAAGATAAGTTCTTTATCGATAATATTAATGATTCCATAGCCATGCTTAAAGAGCAATTTTCCAAAGTAGTTAAAAATTTCAAAGAATTAAATAATTTTGGCTCCAACAGCAGAGATTAGAACAACTTTAGAAGAAAGGATTTTGATAAGCCTATTAGACAGATCATTCAAATGTAGGGAATGTGGTGGTCATGGCCACTATCAGACTAAATGTCCTACGTATCTGAGAAGACAAAAGAAAAGTTTTAGTGCTACACTATCTAATGAAGAGTCTGACCTACGTGGTGAAGAAGAGGAATATACAATGCTTTTATCAGTATTATATCTAAAGATGAATTTGTATTTGGTTTTGAAGACTTAAATTATTAAATAAAGGATACTCCGTCTTTTAATCAGTTACAATGTCAACGGAAGGAGGATTAATAAACTCGGGCTATTCAGAAAGAAAAAATACAGGAGTTGATGGATGAGAATCAACGATTATTGGCTGTGATATTCTCTTTAAAATGGAAACTGAAAGAGGTACAAACTAAGCATGAACAATTGTCAAAATTTGTAAAAATGCTAAACTCTAGCACAAATTATCTAAACTAGATTTGAAATATTGAAAAATCTAGTTCGAATATGCATGGGCTCGACTATAGTTCATCAGAACAAGCATGCAATCAAAAAAATTCAATTGTTTTTGTTCCAGAAAAAGCCTTGAGAAATGTAGAAGAAAATGTGTAACAAAAAAGGTTATTCCTATCAAAGCCAATCAAGTTAGAAACAATCTTGTTTAAAAGAAGTTTAAGATTTGGGTGTGTCATCCCATGGTAAGCATGGTCATATAAGGCCTTTTTGCTATAAATTTCTTGAAGAAAATGCCTATCATTCTAATCATACTCTTTAAAGATCCAAGTCTATTGTATACAAGTCAAGAAACACTAATACAGTGTGGTGAATAAAGTAATCCTCTGATAAATGTAATGTTGCCTTCAGTACAAATCAAACATCAACTGAAGATTGGTATTTTGATTATGGTTGCTCAATACATATGACAATCACTCATATTTTTTAGAATTAAAAGAATGTTCTTCAAGGCATGTAATTTGGTGATGGAGCAAAAGGAAGAATTTTGACAAGAGGAAATATAATTAATACAAATCTTTCGAGACTTGATGAGGCTAGATATGTAGAAGGACTTACTGCTAATTTAATTAGTATTAGCCAATTGTGTGACCAAGGTTATACAGTAGATTTTTGCAAAGAAGGATGTATTGTGACAGATAAGAACAATATTGTTTTCATGAAAGGAATTCGTCAAATTGATAACTGTTATCACTGGAAATCCAACAAATTTTTGATATGATTATTTTGTCATGAGAATGACCTCTTTTTGTGTTTAAAGGGGGAGAGTTTTGTAGTTGTGATTATTTTGTTATGTAGTTATGATTTCTATCTTGACTATGGATCAAAGGGGAGGTATGTTTAAGGGCAGTATGTTTTGTCTACTGAGGCGTAGCCTCTATTTTGATGTTTTGTTACTTCTGTGTGAGTATGTTGTGGCTTCTGGTATAATTTTTTTTACTATTGTCCGATTGGTGATTCTTTTTTATTCCTGCTTAATATAATCTTCTTGAAGACTTTGCTTTTCAAGATGACTCATTATTATTATTATTATTATTGTTTATATGGCTTCACTATTGGTGATATGTTATTAAGGCGCATCTAATTGAACATAAAAAGAATTCTTCTCTTTTTGATAAAAAAATGAATGTTGAATTTTTTTGTCAAAAAGAATTAATAAGAATTCTTTTTATTATCATTGGTTATTTTATTCAAAAAGGGAAAAGAAATATTTATAGGATGAAAGATTTTGCTCTTTATTAGGAATCTTTATCTATATTTTTTTTAACAAGAAGAAAAAGAAGATTTGTGAAGTCTTTAAATTGTGAAGCTTCTCACAGAGAAGGCAAGGATTGTTTGTGCATTACTAGACTTAAAAACTATTCTCTTTTTGACAAAAAGGGGGAGCTTGTCGGATATTTTTGTAAAAAAGAAATAATAAGTTTCTTTTTATTATTATGAATGTGGTTATTTAAAAACTATTCTCAAAGATAGATATATTATTTAAGGATAAAAGATTAAAAAGATTTTCCTTCATAATAGGAATATTTTATCTATATATTTGCATAAAGAAGTTAGAGGAGATATATTATCATGATCTTTAAATAGTTAAGCTATGGGCTTTTAGTTTGGTGTGCACATTGATGAAAAATTGATTTCTAAGAAGTTCTCTCTTGAAGATTTATTATTTGGGAAGATAGTCGAATTGTCTTTTTTATGAAAATGGATTACTGAAGTTCTGCAAGTGGTATTTACGTTGTACCTGTTGATAGAAATATGAAAGAAGACTAAAATAGTTGAACTGCGTTCAATGAATTTAGGGGGAGCTTGAGTTTATCTTCAAGTAGATTCAAACACAAATTCAGAGGGAGCCTGTCTTTGATTAAGTTTTTGTAATAACTTAAGAGTGCTGTTGATTACTCATTTGAATCTTAATAATATTTCTTATAGAGTGGAGAAGCTCCCTAGACATAGGCCGAATTTTTCGAACTGAGTTAATAAAGTATTTTGTGTTATTTGTTATTTCTGCTTCTTTATCTATTCTCTTAGTTAATTACTTTCGATATCGCTGGAGGATATTATTAATCGTCTCACCTATTTTTCACCTTTGACTTTTTTCACAACTTTAAACATTTTCATCGTTTCTGAGCTTTCGAATAGGTTGGAAGCTTATTCCCTGGTGAAGAATTTTAACACACTTGTTCTTGAAGAGGAAGCAACTATTTATAGGGAAAGGTGTGATGGGATGTGACATAGTCTGGGCTTTATTTAATTCTCTAATAAATCTACTTTGCACCATATATGTCTTTTTTGTCCTTTCTGACATTCACGCCAACCATTTCTACATGCCAGTGCTTCAGAATGCCTAGCTTCATTTTGCTGGTTGCCTTGTTGGTCTCGTTATCTCCTCGACTGATGTTTTGTCGTCGGGATACTCTTCTACTTTTTTTTTGAAATCCTGGATAAAGACATAAAAAATGTGATAAACAGGATAAAGTTTTTTTTTGTAATCTATAACGCATAACCTAATCAAAATAACTATTTTTCTACGTGTTTTCTTTCTATTTTATGCGTCAAGGCTTCATAATTCTACCTAAAAAGATACAATAACTTGTATTTTACAAGTTATTACATGTCGATGTACATATAAGGTTTGGTGAGTTTGCTAGACACGTGGTAGGATAAAATGTGTTAGCCAAACAGAGTGGGTTTGGTGGTTTTCTTAAGAGAGAATTAGGTTGGGCAAATAGAAATTTCTTTTGTGAGAGTAACGAATAAGAGAGGGTTTTAAAATTAAATTAATTGAAATAAGTATTTTTAGCAACAATTTCAGTTTAAAATCGACATTGTTATTTCATTAAAATTATATATTTAATGTGGTTTTGGACTAACATTAAACCAACATTGAACATTAGTTTCCAGTTTTTTTTTACCAACATCAAAGACAAATTTCTTGTAGTGATTATGAGTATGCATATGGTAATGAGTATAAGTGACATATATAAGAATTGTTTATGTAAAAAATAATCGGTCCAAAGAAAGACTATGTTTTAACAGAGTTTATTGTCATACTTTCATTACTACGTTGAGAGTACTATTCATATAGTTAGTGTTTTTGCCTAATGGCTAGACACTATTGTTGTACTAGGTATCTTGTAAAGGGGCACACCATATATGTCAAAGTATTTTGTCATATTTTATTTTATGGCATGTACTAGTTGTGAGTACCGTTTATTTACTTGTTCTTTGTTCAGTTGGTCTTACAATAATATTTGGAAATATAAATTTAGTTTCTAAGTTGAAGGGATTGAATTTCAGGATTTGGAAGGAAAGTCTAGAGATACTTCTTAGGTGTATGGATTGGCACCTTGCATTAAGGATCGATAAACCTACTTCTTTTGATGAACAGCTGAATACAACTAATATTGAGAAGTAGGAATGGTTAAATCACACGTGTCTGATGATCATTAGGCACTCCATTTCGAAGTCTATTTTAGGTTATATCACGAAGAGTGAAAATGCCAATAAGTTCCTTGTCGAATTTGAGAAATATTTTGCTAAAAACGAAAAAGGGGAAGCTAGTAGTCTTTTGACTTGCTTAACTTTCATGAGGTATAAGGACAATGAAAACACAAGAGAGTACATTATGGAAATGTTCAATCTTGTTAGTAAATTCAAGGTACTTGATATCGAGATAAATGGAATTTTACTCGAACATCTGGTACTGATCTATTTTCCTAAGAAATTCACTCAGTTTAAGATAAGCTATAATACAGAAGGATATATGGAGCACTGATGAGATTATTTCACAATGTGTGCAAGAAGAAGATAGGATTAAGAGAGAAAGAATGGAAAGTAGAGCGGTCAAATGGTTGACCAACACAGTTGACAAATGGTTGACTTAATTGTTAGTTTATAAGTTTAATTTGTTATCGTACTTTTTTAAGTTAATGATGAGATAATTTAAACAGAATCAAAGTGATGGTTTCCCAAGGATTTAAAATGACATTTTGTAAACTTTGATGGTTTCACAAGGATTTGAAATGACATTTTGTAAATTGGGCGAAATAATTAAAGTCAATCATTTTTGTCATAAATATCTTTATCATTACTATATTAAAAATGACTTAGGGGTACTGTATATATATTGGATTTGTTTATTTTACACTTTCATCCTATGATCTTAGGGATGAAAAAAAAAATAAGAGCAACTCGCCAACCTAAAATTTTTGAGTTGGGTTGAGCTACAATGTACAAGCATTTAATGTAAAGTGACCCTCACACTCCAAAGGAAAACCAACATCAAGAGTAGAGAAGAGGTGGCCATAAATAATAAACAAGAAAATGACGTGTGTGCTCATAAGCTTGGCAAAACTCTCTCATTGATCCTTCTATGTTTTGGAAGTTGATGCGTTAGAATGTACAGTAAATAATAGGAAGTCTGATATATCACTTGTTGGCTACAATTCTCCAAAGTCAACTCTGGAAAATTAAGAATTTGACTTGTATTATCACACACTATCATGTGGGTTGAAGGGTAACATTATTGCAGACAACCCCCTGTGAAGAGAGAATGCAAACAGTCGGGGGCACCTACTGTGAAAATGCCATAACTTTTATGGCAATGTACCAGTGATTCTGTTGAGTGACGGAGGTGAACGAAGCTTTAAGCGGTGAGTGGTCCTTCAACCTTATTTTCTTTTATGAAAACAAAAATATTGAAATTGGAAAGTGTTTTATTTAAGAGATGCCTAAGGCCCATTAACAAAATTATGTCCATCATAACATCAACTAAAATCTTTCCAGCCATTAAAATTTTTCGACTAATATGGTATTTTTTATTCATATTTTCCATCAAGCAATGTTTTTCTTGATGGTTTTTTTTATCGTCAAAGAAACCCCTACCCAACAACTTATGTATTTTATCATTTTTTCATGTGTCCATAAAAAAATGGATTTTTTTCTTGACGGTCAAGCCTATCAAAATAACCATTGCATCAAGAATTTTTTTTTGCGTGCGTCAAGAAAGACTAAATTGGTAGTAACGAGTGCTCACTTAGCAATTAGTTCTCATGATAAGAAGATAAGAAAATACATGAATGTTGCAAAAGGTACATCTCAACAGAATAAGAAACAAACTATGAAAAATCTTTATTTTTATGCAAAAGGGAAGGTCCCAAGTACGCCAAGCAGCCCGTAAAGTAGGGTAAACTTCTCACTTCACCTTGTTTTGAAGTTGATTTAGCTTCTGTATCTCCAAATACTTGATAGGTAGATTCTAGTGCTACTACTCACATAAGTATATTTGTGTGCGGTTACATGTAGAGCCAACTGCCAAATGGTGTTAAAAGATTCATCTATGTGGACAATGACAAAGTAATTTCAGTTGAAGCTATTGAAAATTTTAGATTATATTTAAAAAACTAGTTTTTATTTGAATTTGAATTTGAATGAAACTTTTGTTGTACCGTCATTTCAATGAAATTTAGTTTCTATTACCAGTTTAGACAATTTTGGGTTTTTCTGAAAATAATAAAGTTAGTCTTTTTCAAGATTTAAAAATTATTAATATCGATTCATTAATTAATAATCTATATATGTTTGATTTCCTCGATTCTGTTGGGATCGATGCCTTAAATCTTGTGGTCTTGTAGTTTGTAATTGTGTATGTTATACAAATTTTTTATTTATCTAATAAAATAAAGTGTTATTTTATTTGACATTTAGTTGCTTTAACCTACAAAACCAATAAACTAACATCCAAGGTTATCATCTGTAACCTAAACATGTATGTGGATACATACAAGTGGATCATGTTTAAATGATAACCTAAATGGTCTGTAGTAGATAGATAAGGTTGGATACCTTATCCTAGTGACACTACGAATACGACCTGCTTTGTAGTTGTTACAATTGTTCTAAAGTGCTACAAATATTTTGATCCTAATCATTCATGTTGAGACATTAGAGCAGGGGTATTCTATACAAAGAGTTTGTATAATATCGGACCATAAAATAAATAGTCTCTCTTATTAACACCGTTACTAGTTGAGACTACATTTCACCAAGATGATCATAGGTGACTTGACCTGAATCCTGAGTGGGTTGTGAACTCCTGCCTATGAAGGCAATCCTTTGATATGAATGGGTGAAAGTGGCCTATATCGCCGACTCAATAGGCCTACCATTTTGGGGATTCGTTTGATTAGGGAGCTGGAGACACAACTACACAAGAAGGAATTCACTGCTTCTCTATAGATAGAGTAAGTAAAGAAATTGCTCTCTTAAGGGCTGATTCCAGTGCTTGAACAATGTGGCACCACACCCTCTCTTGGCCTGAGAGGAGTTCAGTTATAGTCGGACTATAACTATTGTTCATTAGAGGGATTGGTGGTACTTAAGGAGTAAGATGTAACTACAGGGACAAAACGGTAATTTTTGGCCTAGCTGTACTTGTGAGCAATTTGTGAAGGGTCATTGTACTGTTGATTGATTATATCTAATGGACAAAAAAATATATCTTCAGTAAGAAGAGTGCAACTATTGGTCTTTAGTGGAATGCCTAATAGTTAATGAATAGTGATTAATTTAATTAAAGAGTTTAATTAATTAATCTCACATCATTGGAGCTTTAATCTG
>JBBPDI010000025.1:16273106-16290240 GCA_037974545.1 Cucumis variabilis | reverse complement strand
ATCAAACCAAAATTCCATTTTTCTCTCCAAAAGATCTCTCCACAAATTCTTCCTCCTAAATCCATCTCTCTCCCTATACCGTTCGAGTCCCACAACTCAGTTCTAAGTCTGGAGTATAGCGGGTCAACACTAGTGGTAGTCCCGGTTTTGATTTCTAGAGGAGATCGTGAAGAGCACATGAAAAGAATAATAGAAAAGCATCAAAAGGTGAGTTTTTCTATTAATCCTATCTGTTACATTTAGAAAATGTAATGCATGTTAATCACTAAAATGTTTAGTTGTAATTAGAATAAAATTCGATCCTAATTTCCGCTGCACATGTCTATCGTTTCCATCAAGCATAACATAAATATCATATCTCAATCAAAATGTATCAACCATAGTATATCTCATTCATAACATATCATTGTCATCACATATCTCAGTCATATTATGATTTACTATGTAGCTATCATTATCTAACATCCCTCATAGTCATATCACCTGCATCATAGCTACGTTAATGCATCATAAGGGAAAACATAATGTAAGGGTCTAATAGTAGAATCTCTTACTTAGAGATTAACTAAGACAATATTTCCTTGATCGGTGGTCAAATTGAAATAAAACAATCCTAAACATAAACAAAATTAAAATTATTAATTTTATCAACCAAACATCCCATTTATTTACTTTAAGCATCCAAACTTACCCTAATGCTAAGGTTGAAATCAATCAACCTTGAATGGGAAAATTGACAGTTCAAGTCCTCTAATAAAAATTAGCCAGACCTTCAACCAAAATAATCTAACTGAAATCCATAATTTAAATTATTCAAGCCAAGAACTTTTAACTTGATGGTTACACTTAAGCCCAATCAAGTACATACCAAAAATTCTCCCAAAATATGGCTTCAAAAGCAAATGGCTAAATGCAATAAAGGGAAGGTCATGACTCGGCTAAGGAAAAGAATTGGCTCGCCATGTGTGGCTTGCGAAGGAGAAAAATTGGTTCATACGGACAATGGCATGACGTAGATGATAGCAGAGGATAGACTGGCTTGCGACGGTGGAGAAATGTGGCATGGACATGACTGAAGCTGGAGGGCGTGAAGTTTGACGATGAAGAAGTTTGGCTCAGGTCTTTAAACAAAGTCTTCATGCAGCTTGACTGAATGTGAACGATAGGGTGATTCACGATGGAGAAGACGGTGCGGCTTGCGTTGTGGTACCATTGGTGATGGTGCACAGAGAAGAAGAATAGGACGATAGCTAGGGTTTCGAAACATGAAGGAAGGAGGAAGAAGATGAATAGTTCCCTTTCTTTTCATTCCACGAGGGTTAATTATATATAATAATAACAATTACCATTATTATATCTTTTCTTTCCTTTTCCTTTTCCCTTTTCAATAAAAACTTTTTCTCTCCCTCTTAAATACCTATCAAATCAGCTTGTTCTCTTTTTATTTTCTCAAAATCAAAATATAATATCTTAATAATTATATTAAAGGTTCCTCTAGATATCTCCTTTGGTTTAAAAGAAAAAGGTTAAATAATTTCTTCAACATCAGCAATCCATGGAATTGCTCCCTCGACCTTGCTAGGCTCTGCATCATAAATAATACAAACATGTTAATAGGAATATATTAAACAAGATTAAGTATATATCATATATATTAATTATTAGCTTAACTTAAGCTTTTGAGTATAGTAATGATTAGATATACATAGTATGTAAATAACATGATTCCATATGATTCCATATTCCATATACATAGTCTTTCTTATTTTTCTAGAAACAAACTAAGAATTCAATTCTTTTACCGTAGAAAGATGTAATTTTGTGAAGAATACTCTCTAGGTTGATATAATATAGTATCAAGAGCCTATAAAACTGGTTCAAAATAGAAAAAACTGTTACCTCAAAGCTTTTGTCAAAGCACAACCAAAGTTCTTTGACAGCCCCCTTTTTAGCACAATTAATCTTTGGAGTTGCATTATTGAATTCATTCTTAATTGCAGCTACCACATCTTCAATAGGATACTTTTCAGTATTGGAAGCTACAAATCCAGCATCACTCAAAACTTTCTGTTAACAAAAAAAGACACCAAAATTTAATACCCAAACTCAACAATTGAATTTGTTTTTTATAATAATATTATAATAGACACGATAAAATATAAGAAAAAGGTAAGAAGAAATTATACATTAAAAGGAAAAAAATTAATTAAAAAGCCTACCGTGACATTGTACTTGGAGAAGATGGTGAGAGTTGTCAAAAAGTAATCATATTCTCCCACAATCACAGGAGCTGCACATGTCCCATGCTTCTCTGAAAAATAATTACATTTATAAATCATTCTGATCTTAAGTTTAAGTTACACTTAAAGTTTTTTAAAAACACACACACGTATCAAATTCCAAAAGAAAAAAAAAATGAAATTAAAGAAAAGAAACTCACCATACTATAGCAATGCGTAACATGAAATGGTCCACGTCATATTATAATGGCAATCAAGAGAGAAGATCTGTTAGTCTTGAAACTTTGATATTGGTGAGCTATTTAAGGAAAGGAGTAAAAGGGGAATAATTTGAACCTCATGTGCCCAAAATGATCCCTTGGTTTGATGACATGTGGATGTAGTACCACATCGATAAGTCGGCCAATACTTTTGAATATCCTCAGTCAAGATGTTAATCTGCAAATGTGAGTCAATTTGACTATAATTTAGTAAATAAGTCGTAAATTTTCATTTCAAAGATTAATCATTCATTCTTTCCTTTCACCCATAGTACCAAAATCAAATATATTCACTTAATCACCAAATGAAATGACCGTGTGTAGGGACATTGAGGATTGTTAATATGTTTATTATTCTTATTTTCTAAAAGCCTTTAATTTTAGTGTAGAGAAATTGTAAAAAAAAAATGATAAATTTGACAAAATATAAAAAAAAATTAGATATGTTAGTGATAATCATTGATATGCTTCTATCAGTTTTAATATCAGCGATATTGATAGACGATAATAAAAATTTAATCATTAATAAAATCTAAAATTTTACTATTTTTTATAAATATTTTAATTTATTTTTTTATATCAAACTTCTTTAGATAGAAAAATTTTATTATATCAATCTAATAGTAGGTTTTACAAAATATTTACAACCTATATCAAAATTTTGAATTCTATCACTGATAGTCTTCTATCACTATAGCATATCAATGACTATCAGTGATACAATTTGCTATAGGTTGTAAATATTTTGTAAAACCTACTATTTTTAAAATTTCTCCAATTTAAAATTTTTGTTTGTAATTTTTGTTTGTATTTTTTGGTATTTATAATAATATTTCTATTTTTTATGTCATCAAATCTATGATATTGTAATAAATTAATTGATGTAACATTTATATATTAGGTGAAAGGTACAAGCACATTTAAATATCAAAATATTAACATAAAATTTAATAGCGCATAATACGTGAGAGAAGTTGGAGATGGAAAAAAAACAATTTAAATTAAAAGTGTATGGAGAGAAAGCTAAGGAACCTCATTTTCACTGAAGCTTGCATCAGTGCAACAAGATGGCCATCCTTTCTCATTATACTGAGGCCACAATCCATCTATCACAATAATGGATTAAACATATATAGACAAAATGAATTAAACATCCAAATCAAAAATAATAATATAATTGACAACAGTCCAAAGCTTAGGAGCTCATTAATTAATTTTCACTTACGGATTGTAAATTCAGTGGGGGACTCAGCTCTACGCACACAAAGAAGAAAAAAAATAAAGTGTTAGCTTTCAGAAGTTAAAAAAAAAAAAAAAAAAACACAAAACTCCAAAGGAAAATATTTGGCAAGAGACTGGCATGTGGCTAAAGTCTTAAAAGAAAATATTTTCAATTTATGATATACATTGTATATCTTAATTTATCATATATAAATGGTAATATGTTTTACAATATGATATAAATGTTTTCAAGCTTTTGTGGTTTAAAATAATATTGTTTTTCTAATTAATTAACAAAATCAGACACATCGATGCATCCAGTGATGAAAACTATTATTCTGTTGTCTTTTGTAAATTGTGATGGTTTGTTCCAATTTGTTTACGATGGCTTTAAGATTATATTGGAGAACTACTCACCCACGGCAGCAGGCGTTGGATGGGCAACACTTGCCAGGGTTTTTGCTACAATGATATCCTGATCATGACGATTTATAAAGAGAGTTCTGTCTAATCCTCCATGAACATATCCATGGCTTAATAAGTACTCTGTAAGCCTTTCATACCAAGCTCGAGGAGCCTGTTTTAGACCATACAACACTTTATTCAACCGATACACATGATGTGGAAACTTAGGATCAATAAAGCCTTTGGGTTGAGCTACATATGCCTCTTCATTTAAATACCCATTTAAGAAAGCACTCTTGACATCTATTTGGTATAACTTGATCTTCTGAACACATGCAATGCTAAGCAACAAGCGTATGGCTTCAAGTCTAGCAACAGGAGCAAACATTTCGTCAAAATCAACTCCTTCAATCTGTGAATATCCTTGAGCCACTAGACGGGCCTTGTTACGAGTGAAGTGCTCGTTCTCATTTGTCTTATTCTTAAAGATCCATTTCGTTCTAATGATATTCACATTCGATGGCTTGGGAACTAACGTCCATACATTAAGACGTTGAAATTGAAGTAGCTCTTCTTGCATAGCACCTATCAAGAACTCATCCTCGAGGGCTTCAGAGATTGACCTCAGTTCAATGGAAGACGTATAGCAAATGTTAGCAATTAACTTTGCATAGTCAATTCGATCTTTCTTTTTGGTAGTTACTCCACTTCGAACATCCCTAATGATACCACTGGTCGGATGATTCTTTACCATACGAGAGGATGGACCTATCTGTTGTGAGAAAGACTCATCGAGGGGACTGAAGTCAGTGACATCAGCAGGTCCATTAGTCATAACAATACTACCAGCATCTGGATTATTTGCAGAGTTAATTTGCTCATTATCTATCTGAGTGTGAATAGTGTCCTCCTTATCTTGGCCTGCAGAGGTCACCTTTGCGTTCTTCTCATCATCGTTAATGACAATATTGATTGTTTCCATTACAGATCTTGTACGAATGTTGAAAACTCGATATGCTCGACTGTTTGGCGAATACCCCAGAAATATCCCTTTGTTTGATTTGACATCAAGCTTCCTATGGGACTCTCTATTAGCAAGAATGTAGCATATACTCCCAAATATATGAAAGTACTTTACATTTGGTTTTCTGCCCTTCCATAGTTCATACAGCATTGTGGTAGTTCCAGTGCGGATTGTTACTCTATTGTGAATATGACACGCAGTATGCATTGCTTCAGCCCAGAAACTCAAAGGAAGATCTTTAGCGTGCAACATTACTCGAGCCATTTCTTAAAGCGTTCAATTTTTCCTTTCAACCAACCCCATTTTGTTGAGGGGTTAACGGAGCTGAATATTCATGACTAATGCCTTCACTTTCACAGAACACATCCATTTCAGAATTTTCAAATTCTTTGCCATGATCACTACGTAGTCTTATGATGTTTACCCCTTGCTCACGTTGCAGATTTCGGTACAGTCTTATGAGAATTTTTGGTGTTTTAGATTTATTTTTCAAGAACCTAACCCACATGAATCGAGAATAATCATCCACACAAACTAGAACATACCTCTTTTTACCGAGACTTTTAGTTTTCACATGTAGTAGCTCAAGAATCTGTTAGTGTAGCACTCTCTACCACTTTTATGTTAAACTCGAGTCTGTTTACCTTGATGACAATCATACAGAATAACTTTCCTTTGACATTCACAGCTGGAAGGCTTATAATAGCATCATGTTTAAGAACCTTATCAAGAGAACTTAGAATAACATGACCCAACTTTTTGTGCCACAACTGAGTTTGTTCATCTCTTGAAACTTGAGATACTTCAGACTTATTAAACACTAGTGATAACAGTTATCTGTCTGTCTGATGCCTCACATGACTTCGTTGCAGTGTTCATCTATCACAACACAGGTTTCCTTGCTAAAATTTACAGAATAGCCCTGATCACACAATTGGCTTATGCTGATAAGATTTGCCGTGAGACCTTCAACATAACGAACATCGCTTAAACTAGGAAGATGTTGTCCAGCCAGATCGCTCTTAGCTAGAATTCTTTCCTTGGCACCATCCCCAAATGTCACATGTCCAGAGGAGCAATCAAAAGAGTTAGTGAAGTAGGAGCGTTTTCCCGTCATATGCTTGGAACATCCACTATCAAAAAACCAATCCTCTTGGGATACTTACACTGATGTGAAAGCTATGTTACTCTTCTTCGGTTGTTGTTTAACTCTCCAAACCTTTGTTGCTATGTTTCTTCTTTGATTCTCATAGATTGACTTCTGAGTTTTTACCTTATTATCAACACTTGGAGTTATCCTCCATTCATATCTGTTTTTGTTTATCATTGTATAGCAAAAAGGTTTAATATGCCCTTTCTTGCAACAAAAATGACATACCCATGGTCTTGAAGATGAATGACGTCTACTGCCCCTTTGAGAACCCCACATCTCTCTGGTTATATCTGTACTTGCTGAAACAAACAAAGTCTTAGTGTCATGTTTCTTCTGATTCACTGAAGCATTGTAGCCTAGGCCTTCCTTACTCGAACCTGTTTTTCCTAGAGACAATATGTGATCGAGACATCCAGTACCAAAATTTAACATCTTTATTGACTTTTCCAGCTGTTCATGATTCATTTGGGATTCTTTGAATTTTTGCTTCAGATTCGAGATCATTAACAGAAGTCTCTCATTCTCATCCATTAGTTCTTGAATCTTCTCTTTTTGAATAGCCTTGGCCGTAGTATCCTCTTCCCATAATGATTTCATTTTTTTATATGACATGTCTTTTATATAAGAGTGATTTACATTAACATCCGTCTGATATTCAAACTTTTCTTCACAGTTTAAGCCGATGCTGATAAAATCACTGGCAAACTCTTCTTCTTCGACAATACCTTCTGAGTCCTCATCCGACAATGTTGCCCCAAAGCTCTTCTTCTGCCTCCTCAGATAGGTTGGACATTCAGCTTGATAGTGACTGTAACCTCCATATTCCCTGCATTTAAATGACGTGTTATCTCTGCCAGATGAACATTCTGGTTCTCTGGTGTTAGGTCGGTCAAATTCTCTTCTTTTAAAATTATTCTAAGATCAATTATGAGAACCAGAATTGTTAGAGCTATTCATTTTTTTGATTACATTCGAGAACTGCTTAGTAAGCACTGCAATTGACTCATTTATTTGCTCATTAGAAGCTTTCCCTTTTGCAATGAACTCATCTTCCTGAATGGATTGAAAAGCAAGTCCTTTATCCTTACTTTCTACATGATTAGCCAAGGTAATTTCGTATGTGAGTAGTGAACCAAACAGTTCATTGAGAGAGAGTGTAGACACATTATGTGCTTCCTCAATTGCAATAACTTTCATATCAAATCTCTTGGAAAGAGATCTCAGAACTTTTCTGACTAATGTAGCTTCAGGTATTTCTTTACCAAGATTGAATGATTCATTTGCAATTTCCAGAACACGTACGTTGTACTCAGTTATGGTCTCTTCTTCTATCATTTTCAACGATTCAAACTTGGTAGTTAACAGTAGAAGGCGGGACGTCTTGACTTTTGATGTTCCTTCAAACGCTACTTCGAGTCTTTTCCATGCATCTTGTATAGAGACATTTGAATTGATCAATTTGAACATATTCAAATCTACTCTATTGTAAATTGCATTTATAGCTTTAGCATTTCCCAGAGACTCCTGTTCTTCTGCTTCTATCCAGATTTCCTTAGGCTTTGGGACAGACTTTCCATCTACAGGTATCATAGGTGGAGTCCACCCTAATTTTACTGCTCTCTAGGCCTTTGAGTCCAGGGATTTTAGAAATGATATCATACGAATCTTCCAATATGAGTAATTCTTTCCATCCAAGATTGGAGGTTGAGTAGTAGGAGTACCTTCTCTTTGTGTGTCCATGAGTATCGAACCCGCTCTGATACTAATTGAAAAATGATATTGTTAAAATATTCTTTAGCTATACCATATGCATTTAACTACAGGTTTAACTAAAGACAAACATAGATAAAATGCACAACACTTTAGTAACCCAGTTCAGCAAATGTGCCTACGTCTGAGGAGCCTCTTTGCTCAGATCAGGAATATTATTAAGATTCATCATCAGTAACATATCTCACTAATTACATAAACAATAGTTATCATAATAACTAAAACAAACTTCAGGCTCCCCCTGAATATCACATTAATCTTGTAGAAGACAATCTCAGGCTCCCCCTGAATTAGTGAATTGATCCCTCAACTCAATGTCCTCCGTGAATATTCCTTCTCTTCTCAATACGCTTAACAAATGCACAGTAATTTTATAGTCAACGACGTTAAATCATCATAGAAGAATCACCTTGACAAGCTTTCTTCTTTCCTCGGACGCTTTAGTAGTTTTCAACACACATTACTTTTTCGTCAACCTTAATCAGCGTCAAGATGCCCGTATATATCTTCTCCAAGAATCTCTCTCAACAAAATCAGATTTCTTATTTAACGAAAACAATCTTAACCAAAACAAAACTTCCTATATATTAGAAGATTTGGTTATTTAACAAATAGGTTGAAAAAGAATTATTTAATTGACAAAAACACAAACTCAACATAGAATATATACAAACCGTAATAGTATAATTATAATAAATGATATGAAAGTTGAACCAAAATAGTGTCTTTCTAGTGGCAGATAGATAAGTAACGTGTAAGATATATGTTTTTATTGACATTTTAATTAAGAAAATTGAAAATTTTGTAACCAATATCGTTAACTAGAATATTTCGATGGAGTTATACCGTCGGAAGGATAGATCAGCAAAACAAAAACTCATTAGTAGTATGGTTGAGTTGCGAATCTCGATTTCTTTAAGACGTTTTGTGCTTTTGCTTGGTATGCCAACATTTCTGGAATTGGCTCGTCGTTCCTAAGATAAAATAATCTTTGTTTGTCGATCGAAGCTGCATTGAAACCAAATGAAAAACCAATACTCCAATTGGTACTTTGGTTGTGGTTATTTGTAGAGTGATTACTTGATTCACTCAGACTCAGTATATGAAGTGTGTTGGGTTTATATTCTTGTCTAGAAGATACGTCATTGAGCATGTTTACTGCATACAATATGCTCACTATGTCTCTATATATCGCGTAGTAACTAAGTCCTTGTTGAGTACAAGTTTTCCTACTGCTTGCCCAAGTGCAAGCGAAACAGTAAATTTACCTAGATGATCAAGGATCGAACACAGAGAATTAATTCAAGATATTAATTTTAGGAATTACTTATCATCTAGGCGATATAAATAAATTAAAGAATAACAAATATAAAAAATGTAAGATTAAGCTAAATTGCTAAACTAAGCCTAGCGAGTCTATAAAGAGGGATTAAGATGGTGAAATGGCAATACGAACTAACTTTTATTTGAGAAATGGATGAGGGAATGTTTATGTATTATCATGCGATTAAGTTATTTGACAACCTCGATGCGACATAACTTACTCAACCATGCTCAGGAGTAAGGCGTGCTTCTCTCGAGTTATTATACGCCACATATGATCACCTCTCGAGATTCATATGACTAAGTATGATTAAGTGAGGTATATCTAGAAGACATTACTTATAAATAGTATAGGACTTCGAGATTAAGGATAGAACCTCTCGGTACCTAATGTCCACACTTGTTCGCATCTCGGGATACAAATGTTGGAAGTAATCTAGCAAAGAAAGATAAAAATTCTTCATTGTGTGTGTTAGCCATGTCCTTGTTACTTATCCTCTCGGGTAGTTGGCGACTTATGCTGCCCAAGTGATAAGAATAGCTCAACTAACATCATAAGACTTATAAGCAAAACTTCTTATCAATAACTTATCACTAATTAACCTAAACTACAAAAAACACATTGGTTGTTAAAGAGTAAAAACATAATGGGTTGAAAAGGTATAATAATGCAATATATTAAAGAATGTAGGCCTTTGGCCATTGTACAATATGAACACATATATTAGAGAGAAAAATAAAATTGGAAGTCAAAGAAGATGGAGAATATTACAAGTTAAGGAAAAATGGAAAATATAGGATCTTCTTCACTTGAAGGTTAAGTTCTCACTCTATAAACTGATCGGAGACGAAGAGAATGGACTTTACAGGTTGCGGCAAGGTTATTCTTCACCACCTCTCTCTAGGTTTCCAGTCTATTCAGGCTTCCTTGTGGACCATTCGGATCTCTTCCATGGCTCATATAGGTCTCCCTTTCTTTGGTGAAGTAGGAGACTTTATAGACAGCTTTTGGCGAAGAAACTTATGTTCTTCATAACATTTCAGCGTTGTACACCGAAAGTTGTCTATAACATGTCACATCATCTTCAACTACTATTCTTGTCGTCTAGAAAACCGCTTCTCACATTGTGATTTGGTCTTCTCGCCTATTCTCCTTGCGAGGGACTCCGTAATTTGCTAACTTCTTCTTTTGTTCATAGACTTGCGTTTAGACATTGAAAATTGGGTAAAACAGGCATAACACTTATGCAAAGTATATTTCTAAGTACTTATGCATTTGTAACACAATATGTACGTGTTTTCATACACTTCTTTTACATTTTGGTCTCGCTATTCTATAAAAGAGGCTACAATACCTTGTATTTCTACAAGTTATCATATTTGCTTAGAATTTACAAGTTTTAAAAGACATAACAAAATAGAATACGAGATCAATTTTTTTTATTTTGATATCTCAAATAAAAACAGAAGTGGGATATATGTAGCAAAAAGATATGTCAATCATTATTTTATTCCACCACACCACACCATGCCTTGCTTGACCAGGCAGATAGCAATATCGCGCACGTGTGGATTGAAAAAGCCAAATTTGCCTGTCTCCTCACCCTCTCTAAAACTTAGGAACCTCTTGGGGCCTAAACACAAAACTCAATGTATGGATATTTAAGCAATGTAGGAATTCATTTTTAAATAAAATAATAATATATTTTATTTAAACAAATTTTTATCAACAATCCCTCACTTGAAAAAAAGTTTGTTAACTAGTCCCCCATTGGAAATTTTTTTAAAACATTTTCATCAAGCAATATCTATCTATAAATATTATGCTTAAGCAAAGGTGTCTTACAAGTTGAACCTTTACGTGGTGACAATCATTTAGAATATTCTGAAGTAACCCTGGTTTTGAGCTTTACCTCTAACAACATTTCACACACAATATTATTCGAGTGAAGTTCCAAATGGTCGTACTTTAAGGCCTTGTACATATATCCTATTTTATTGGCTGCTCTAGAGAATTTGGCTAAAATTCCATACGAAGCGACTCTCACTTCTGCATCCACAAAGTTGTATCTATTAAGAGTACTCTTGTAGCTATGTACCCCACTTGTCATCAAGTATAGAATTCATTAAGAACTATGTTTAGCCTTTTTTTATCACTTCAAGATTTTATGCTAATCATTTTATCATAAAAATGGAACACTTGGTTATTCTAGCATGATTCTCTTCATATCATTTATGATCAGTTATTATCCATTGAACTTGTTTGTTTGGATCTCCAGTCTTTCGAGTTGGAGTTACCTCACAAGTGACTCAGTTTTCTATAGGCTTGAGTTCCATTTTTTCTGAGGTTTGAAAACCTTCTCTCTAGCTAATGTTTTTGTTAAACCAAGTTATCATCAGTTTGTATATGATCCACTATTACTACACCAATAGTGTGAAGACTCTCTAATGGTATTGTGCTTATGATGTATCTGTCGTCTGTTGCCATTATAATAATTATTATAAACTTTTTAGATAGATGCATTACTATCACAATGGATCAACATGTTTGGTACTAGACTTTTCCATACGAGAATCTCTAATAGCAAGTTTTGATGACAACTTGCTTCTTCACTAGGAGTAGCTATTGCAATTATTTTTTACTCCATCATAGAGTTGGCTAAAATAGTCTGTTTCTTGGATTTCCAAGCAACATCCCATCTTGCCATATTTGTGAAATCCCAAATTTTTGGATGCTTGGAATTTATTAAGGATAAGTGAAAATGAGATTTAAAGGATTAAGGAAGTTAAATTCTTTGGAAAGGTTAAATTTAGGTTTAAGTCAGAGTTAAGAAAAATTTGAAAAATTGGCTAAATTTGAAGGAAGGGAACATTGAGCATTTAGAGGTTAGTGTAGGGGGCCAAAGAGGCCATATAACCTCTAAAGAGTGTTTGTTGGGCTGACAAGAGAAAGAAAATAACCTCTAAAGAGGTTACTTGGCATTTTAGGCATGTGTTAGGTGTTTTGGATGTTTTGTAAAGTTGAAAGATGGTAGATGAAAATAAGGATTTAAAGGTTATCTAGGCGTTTGGATGACTAAGCAAGAAGGATTGGGAGGTTAGATGGGTAAGAAAGGCTGTCATTTTAGAGGTTGTGTGAACGTTGAGAGGTTATACTAGAAGGCATGTGGGCAAGAAGCATGGCCTTGCAAATTGGCTTGAGAGGTTAGTAAGCTCATTGTGGGCGACAAGACTTGTAGTTATTGAGGTTAATAGGCGTTTAAGGTTGTCATGCGAGATGGACTAAGAGGTTATCTATGTGTTTTGAACATGCATGTGGCAAACTTAAACCAAGCGGTTTAAAGTTAATTCAAGTGTCTTCATATTATTAACATGCATTTTGAGGTGGAAAGGTAGTTTGAGGTGTCTTAAGGACATTTAAGGGTCGATTAAGCAAGGTTGAGGTGTCAAGATAATTTCATGCAAGACTTTCTATAAATAACTTACTTTAGCAAGGAGTTTTTCATAATTCACACGGGCATTTTCACTCAAATTAGTTTTGAAAATTTAGAAATTGTGTCAAGTTTGTTAGTGAGGGCTGCTGTGCGTTTTTTATTAAAGAAAGTTTACGTTTTGATCAAGAGAAGGTGAAAGGTCATTTCTTAGGTGAAATTGAGAAAGGTGCATTCCAAGTGGTCTACAAGGTAAGAAAGTTAATCCATGTTAGAGAAACTTTGTAAAAGGAAGTTTTGTCAAAAGAATTATGAATATTTAGTTATTAATTTTCAAAGTTAAGTCATGTATTCTACACAAAAAATTAAGTTTTGACCAGTAGGTCAGTGTTATGCATGCTAGACGAGATGGACATGCATTTTGGTCATAAAGGTTATTTTATGCGTTGTTGAGAGATTTGTGGCAAGTTCATAGCACATCTGAGCGACAAGCCATGCACTCAGGCTGCACCAATGACCTTGTGAGGTTAACACGCGCAGTGTGCATGGAGCACAATGCATGCCAAGCACGTGATGGGTGCGCTTGGTAGGCAGCAAGGACGAGTGCGGCAACCTCATACTGAGGTTAGCACGCGGCGTACGCCCCTAATTGTCATGTTAACCGCAACAAGGTCCTAGGCCATGCGTGCGTGGCCAACCCTATCTACTATGTTTGGGCACCGTTAGGCTATTTTTGGGCTATTTTGGATTGTTATGATGTTTTTTGGGAATTTTAAAGGAACTTTTAGATATTTTTGTGTTCATGGAGTTAATTAAGAATAAAATATAAATTTTTCAGGATAAGGAGGATTAGAAAGAATTTCTAGTCAAGAATCTGTACAAGTATTGGGAGTAACACATCGATTTCAAAGTGATTTAATAAACATGTTTTCAAGCTCTACAAGGAATAGCTTGTGAGTAACAAAATGTTTTAAATGACTTATGAACATTATTTCCAAGTTATTATTTCAAGTCATGATTTACTAAAATGTTTATGAATTGTTTTCAAGTGATACCATGTTTGAATGCTTTCAAGATCAAGAAAATATTTCAATGTTTTGAAATATTTTTTATCCATGTCCAAATATATCATGATGCCTATTGTATACATGTGGTTAACTCCATAATGATGGTACGATTGATAAACATATTTTTAACTATGGGCCATCAAGAAGGGTATATATTTTATACCTTAAAGGAGGGGGATAACTTCCCAAGGAATGTCCCATCTTAGAACGAAGGGGTAAATACTGCCCGTGGTTATGGATGACTATCTACGAAAATACAAAAGATTTCAATGTTATCATTGTTTCATATTATGAAATGTCTGTTTATTGATAAATGTATTTAAGCTTCGGTTTGATGTTAAAATATTTATGAAAACCTATTTTCTAAAATAATTTCTCACTAAGTCTTTCGACTTACCCTTTTAAAAACGTTTTCCCTCTTTCAAGGTACAGATTATGGATCTCCGCGTGCTGAACATATTGCTGCCACATTAACCTAGTTTTAAACCATAAAAGGAATTGTTTTATTTTAAAGCATTATTGTATTTATTCAAGAGTTTAACTTCTATGGTTAATATATTTTCACTTGGTATCACTAAAAAGGAATTTCAAATGGGTCACACTACGATTTTAAGTATTTCATGTTAAAAGACTTTCGTTCTTGATTGTTTCACGTTTCCATGTCATGTGTTAGTTGAGGTCGTTTCGAAAGCGAACGACTTTGATTGACATCATGTTATGTCTTGGACCAAGTAAGTAAATGGCTGGAGCGGGGGTGTGACAATATTGAAGATATAGCCACTTGTAGCTTTTGAGTTATTTAGGAGAGAGTTCCAATCAGCATTATTGTAACCTTCTCGGACAGCGTGAAACTTTTTTGCTAATGTAATACTAGTTTCTCGATTTTCTTAAGGTCATGACTCTTTTGACAACATTCGAGTGTTCTAAACTAGGTTTGCTAGAAAACCTTCATAGTAATCCTACAACATAAGTTATATCTGATCTAGTGCAATCAACAACATATCTCAAACTGTCTGTGATGTTGCATATTCTGATTCGTTAATAATATCATAAGTGTTCTTGAACAACTTAACACTAGGATAGTAGGGTTTACGGAATGGTTTTCTATCAAAGTAATTATATTTTTTTTAGAACCTTCTTCTTGTAATGAGACTGATTCAAACAATTTCCTTTTTCAGACCCAGTGATTTTGATACCTAAGATTACATTAGCCTTTTCTAAGTCTTTCATGTCAAAATTTACATACAGAATTGATTTTACCTCCTTTGTGATATGAAAATTTGATAAAAAAATTAACATGTCATCTATATATAAGCATATGATAGCGCATAAGCCATTCTTAGACTTATAGTAAATGCATTTATCACTTTCATTTGCTTTGAATTCCTTAGACATGATCAGATTATCAAACTTTAAACTATTGACCATGAAGTATGAAACCTTCACAGATTGTTCCATATTATAGATCTCTTCTTCTAAGCTACCGTTTAGAAAGCAGTCTTAACATCCATCTAATGTACTAAGAGATTATTTAGAGCAACTATAGAAATCAACACTCTAATTGAGGTGATTCCAGTTACTAGGGAGAATGTGTAAAAACAAGTCTATGTTTTCCTTCTGTCTTAAGCCTTTATTGTTACCACTCTAGCTTTAGACTTGGTCTACTGATGCAACAGATTTGAGTTTCTTCATTAGAACCCATATTTATCCTATAACTTTACAGCTAGGGGATAGGTCAACAAGGTGTCAAGTCTTATTTATTTCAAGAGAATCCATTTCATCATTAATAGCTTCTTGCAATAAGTTGGCATCTACTACGGATAAGGCTTCTTTTATATCTTTAGGATCTTCTTTTACATTGTACATTTAGAAGTCTTCTCCTAACTTTTTATCGGTTTAGGATCTACTTTCTTATCTTGGTTTTGGATCATAACTGAAGGTAAGCTACTAGAACTTGAGCTCTCACTATTTCTAGATTTAAAAGAAAATTCTCTTAAAAAAAATTGCATCATTTGATTATATGATTATCTTATTTTCTAAGTCAAAGAACCAATAGGATTTACTGTTTTCAACACACATCCTATAAAGACATACCCATATGCTCTGCTAGATGGTTTTCTTTTCTTAGAATCAGGAATTCTAACATAGGCTAGGCAACCCCAAGTTTTGAGATAAGACAAATTTGGTGTTTTAATCATATGGACTTCGTAAAGTGAAGTTTTGTTATTTGTTTAAGGAATGTGCTATTAAGGACATAACTGGCAGTCTTAATTATTTCACTCCACCTGCTCCGCTGGACTTGGTCTATTTTATTTCTCAGAATGTAATGTATCATTTCCAAGATGTATCCATTCGAGCTTCCTTATTCTTCCAACCTCTCCCGTGCCTTACAATCATCTCAATTACTTTCGCTGTAACATGTTATCGTAGTACTTGGTGGACTACCCCTTTCCAAATGGCTTACTTGACTGTGTGGATATTATAATTAGTCAAGTGTTGCACATATGGTTAGCTTGAGAAACTAACCACGTGACAAAGTGGTATAAAAGCTAACCACATGATAGAGTGGTATCAGTGCTAACCATGTGACATAGTGGTATCAGAGCGATTCGACTCTGTAGCATCAACGGGTACTTCCAGCAAGAGGCGAAGTGGCTAGGCCTCAAGATCACAAGGAGGAACGACATTAAATTGAAGATCATCAATGTCAAACCTACACGCAACTTCAGATGGGCTTGGAATGTCAAGGTGAAGATAGAAGAGTGGAAAGGTAAAGTTCATTTCCTCCTAGCACCTTTTGATGACTGTAAAATTGTCCTAGGGTTGGACTTCATGAAATAAGCCCATGCCTATGTCGATGCCACAAGGGAGATCCTAGTTTTTCACAACAAGGAAAGGGAGGTGCCCTTTAAATGCATAGGAATGACAGGGAAGGTCATACTGAGATCTATGCAGACAAGAAGACACCGCAAAGAGAAAGGGTCGTATGGCAATGTCGCAACGAGGGCGTTGCGAACGATGAGTGGGGAGGATGTCACATCCTGTGAAATAACTCCATGTTTTATGCCAAAATATGCTATAAGACTCCTAAAGAAAAGCCAAGGAGGAGCCAAGCACACCCGAACAACAGCCCAACATAGCCATGTGATAGCCCACATGTGCCCATAAAACATGCCCATTGCATTGGCATGTGCACATA
The DNA here is from genome assembly GCA_037974545.1 of Cucumis variabilis. Lineage (NCBI taxonomy): Eukaryota > Viridiplantae > Streptophyta > Magnoliopsida > Cucurbitales > Cucurbitaceae > Cucumis > Cucumis variabilis. The sequence goes on along the minus strand of JBBPDI010000025.1, from coordinate 16,273,147 downwards.
GAAGGCAGCCCACGAGCCTCGCATACATGTTGTGACACGTG